>JAGFNQ010003059.1:51336-228836 GCA_024364735.1 Boesenbergia rotunda | reverse complement strand
AATATTCTCACTCTCGGATATCTCCCTTAGACTTCGACCCCTCTATTATCCAAGTTGCAAGAATATTCCCACTCTCATATATCTCTCCTAGACTTCAATCCCTTCGACATCTAGGTCGTGAGAAAATTCCCACCCTCAAACATCTCCAATAGTCTCCTTCCTCTCCGCTTCCAAGCTATGAGACACCCCTAGGAACATCTCTCATAGACTCTGATCCCTCATGTTGCAAGAATACTCCCACCTGTGGATATCTACTTAGACTCCGACAGTTCTGGTGATTTTACCTTATCATTCCTGCTAATAATTCTCTAATTGGTGGCAAAAGGCGATTGCTCGCCCCCAGCGCCTCCGTCAATTCGTCTCAGGGTCAACATGAAAAAAAATAAAAGAAGCTAATAATTCTCTAATTGGTAGGTTATCGGGTGGTGTAGTCGTTCAAGCCACGAGAGTATCCCTTTACATGGATATCTCCCCTGGATTCTTATCCTTCTTGTTATTTTACGTTTTACTTGGCCATCTCTGCTAATCCTCTTGGATCAGGAACTAGGAATAGGGTAGAGCTGTGACAAAATCCTATGACATCAGTAGTGATGGTGGGTGGTGTCTCATGTATCATGAGAGGAAGTAAAGATCACACTTGAGCATTTCACTATGCAAGACCTACCTCTGACTGAAAGGTTGATGGTCATTCCTTTGACAAAGGACAACAGCTGTGGTGTAGTCATCCATACCATTGACAAAGAGCAGTGGCAGCCTCACATCATCCATCCCTTTGGCCATTTGATTGGAACACGTGGAGGCCTGTAGGGAAGTTCATCTCACTGATATATAAGAAGAGGTTTGTGCAGCAAGACGTGACTTTTTTCCCTTGCTCTCTTGGCTCTTTCTTTCTCGTTGTGAGCAGCTCCAAGTCAAGGAACTGGTTGATCCGCTTAATCATTATTCTTCTTCTTCTCTTATCTCTTACAAA
This sequence comes from Boesenbergia rotunda, assembly GCA_024364735.1. Classification (NCBI taxonomy): domain Eukaryota; kingdom Viridiplantae; phylum Streptophyta; class Magnoliopsida; order Zingiberales; family Zingiberaceae; genus Boesenbergia; species Boesenbergia rotunda. Next base: position 227,866 of record JAGFNQ010003059.1, on the reverse strand, counting down.
GTCCTTCTCCAACTGAAGGCATCCTATCTTTCAGCTCAAGCCCTTCTTTCAAGATAGCCGGTGGGGAAGGTTTCTAGTTCCATCTCTCTCATTCCCTAGAAGAATGCCATCCGCGATGAGTGCCTCTAAGTCAACTGGTTTTCCTCTTCATCTCTCAAGTCCTCTTCTCTACGTTGGCAACATCGGCCCCCATTGATGGGTGTTGATATCGCAGCTGGGCGCAACAGGTCACAGGAGGAGTCACTCAAAGATAGCAGGTCACAGGAGGTTCGAAACTGTATTGGATTCAAACTCGAAGGAAGTGGTGCGACCAAACTAAGAGGATTGAGAGCAGGATGGTAGACTCGTGTAGGATCGTAAAAGTGCCAGAGAGAGGTGAACAGTGCTCTTCGCTAACTCTCACTTTTAGAAGTTTTTCTTCATTTTTCAAAGATAGTAACGGAAATTGATAAAACACAATATAAGACCTTTATTTTTATTTGGTTCACAATCTCTAACGGTTAGTCGTTAACATAGACATTCATGGTTCGATCCTCAGTTACGACGTATTTTACAGAAATTTTTCCTTCAAATGAGACGCGAATCCTGGGACGCTGAGCTTCTAGACTGTCTACCGTAAACGCTTTCCGATTTACCTGATGACCAATAGAAAATTTTCATGGAGTCGGACCGATCAATATTTTTTTAGTCTAACATTTGATCCTTAATTTTTTTTACAGACAATCTAATATATTAGTCTTTTTCTCACATGAGAAAAAGACTCCATCTTTACATAAGTCGAGTACGGTAATAAGTTTATCATTCCTTTTTCAAGTTTAAGTATAAACTACAATAATAGAAAAAAAAATCTAGAATTTGAAATCGTTAGTGTCGTATAGGGATATCAATTCGGGTGAGTCGGGTCAGATTCGAGTCGGGTTGGAAAAAAAATTTTAACTCCCAACCCGATCCGAATCCGAATTCAACCCGAAATGTCCGAACCCGACCAACCCGATCAATCCGAATTCGACCCGAATAATTCGAAAAAATCGATTTAAAATGTCTTTTTTTGTTATTTTTCCTATAATTCTTTATTTTTATCTCAATAATCCATCATGATCATATTAATATTGATATTAATATATATAAAAATATCTTAATTTTTAAAATAAAATTTAATTGAATCTCAAAAAATCATTAAGCATTAAATTCGGGCGAAATCTTCCAACCCGAACCCGATCCGAATTCGAAAATTTTCAACCCGAACTCGATTTTTTTCGGATCGATTCGGATTAGATCGTCGGGTCGTGTTGATTTTTGACACCCCTAATCATACGATGGTGGTTCGTAAATGTTCTAGTCAAATTTTTATTCATACATAATTTTCCTTACACTATTCTAAAATTAAAAAGATGTTTCAAACTTTTAAAGGTCTTAGTAAGTAATGCACTAGAAACGAAAACTAATAAGATACCAAAACCTCGTTTAAAGAAATTTTTTTTTTGAAAACTCAAAGGATGGTTAACTGATTCAGAATAGCATTGCTCAGATATCAATTGTAAGATCCGATTTAGCGATAGAATAGTGTGATATTTCTCATTTGAAAAACTTTTCTTTTTCTTTAGTTGGCACTAGATATCCCGCTTGCATCGACTAATCCTTGAGATGGCCGGCCTAGCCCAACGGATATTTTCCATTAGTGCCCAAGGTAAATTGGGAAGTACGCTCATAGCAGACGACTCATCAATCCAGTGTTCTTAGATCAACTACCCATTAAGGGAAATTCATCCGTTAATTTATCGAAACTGAGATTTGATCCTTATATGCCTGGGAAATTGAAAACGTGCTCTGTCGCTGCACTATTGCCCTAGGAGCTTTTCTTTTCTTTTACGAAAACACAAAGAGTTGCAGCAGAAATATTAAAACAAAATATACTCGGACGGATATTTGATTTATAGTCTAATGACTACTACTCTAAAGTCATGAACCTTTGGACAATTTCCGCATGAGCAATTTACTAACTCTCCTCTCCGAAAATCTTTCGAACGAGGAAAGTGTACAAAAGATGAAGAAGATAATAACAAGCTACTATCTCTTTCAATATAAATGTGAGTAATTAAATATACCGACAACTAAAGCTTGAAAATTCATCGTAGGTTGTTGAATAATCTCTTGGCATGGCAATGGTAATACTTGCAAGAACGGAGCAGAGAGAGAGAGAGATGGATTGATGAGAGAATTGGGTAGAATTACAGAGCCTTAAATCTTGAGACTTATTTTATGGGCTTCGTTCGATCAACTAGAAACTAGTCAGTCGACTACAACCTTCTAGTCGATTAACCTTCTATCAGGTGGCTAATCCGTCCTTTCCTTGATTGCTCGAATCTAATGGATCCCGCAAAATCCACTTTTTTGATTGACTAAACCATGTCCAATACATTAGACTTTAGTATTTCCTTTACTATTTCAATCCGATCATATCCATTCTGCTCTTTCTATGTTTGTTCGGTCGATTGATCATCTTTATCAGTCGACTAGAACTTTGTATCCTTCTTTGCATGGATACAGATTTGTCTATACTAATCCGCCCGAACCAATAGGCCAAACCACCCTGTTTGAAGGACCGAACCTTTCGGTTAACCTAGTTCTCTATTTTTACCTGCCAAGCATATGGTCTAACTGACCTGTTTGGATTTCTTCTACTAAATATCCGATCAACCTAATCCACTAAAAATTTCTTGCAACACTGAATTAGCATAATAAATACAAATAGTAACGGAGAAATACTGTTAACAATATCCAAAATATGTTGGTCCAGTCGATCGCGCGTGATCGACTGAAAACCTTGTTTCAGTCACACTTTTTTGAAATTCACTCCTCCAAAACTTCTCCATTATCTATGGTTCACTCCCTTAGGATTTTTCTCTTGCTTGGAGTTCCCTCCTCCAATATTTCTCACTACTTAAAGTTCACTCTCTTAGAATTTTTCTTTTATCAAATATCTGGTCAACTTTAACTTGCTTAAACTTTTCCTTTGCCAAACATCCAGTCAACTTTAACTTTAACTTTAACTTGATCAACCTTAACCAGATCTCATTAAACATATTGTCAAAAAAATAAAAATTCTAGAGGTCGATTGAAAAAGTCTTGATTGGGAATCAAACAAAAAACTAACTCCTAGTGGAAATAGGGAACTGAAATCCTAATTGGGAACCAACTTAACGAGGTTAAGCAGTGGAAAATCTAATTAGGAACCAACTAAGGAAACTCTAGTTGGGAACTAGATAAATTCAAATCCAAAAGAAGTCATTTGGCAATTGAGATCTTGGCATCCAAGTCCAAGGCCAAGTAAGTCAGTTGGGAACTGAGTCTAGATAGATTAGTTGGGAGCTAAACATATAGCTAAGGTACATACGAGTTAATATCATACTCATTATATGTTAAATATTCCAGAGAAGCTTTTCTGACATTTCCAATCAACTGGAAGGGAGTTCGGGCAACTAGCTATGGATAAACCTCGATTGACGAAGTCGGGGTTCCAGATGACCAGAGCTAGCAACAGGATGACCATAGTCCATAGAGACCGGGGGATCGAAGAAGGGTTCCAGGCAACCAATAGTAGAGAGATCCAACGATTCAAAAGAGCATATCAAGATCGAATTTGACCTAGTTCCGAGCGAACGGAGGGAGTCCAGTTGACCCCGAACGACGTTATATATCATATAAGAGTTGTAGCCACGTCAACATCTTCTAAATGATCAGAGAGTTTTCAGTCAATCAGATTGTTGCCACATCAACATCAATAGAAGTTCTATAAAAGGAGACTTGAGACGCCCTTTTACGGCATCTATGTCACTTCAACTTTTTCTGTACTTCGAAGTTCTCCTTGTGCTCCATGCTTACGCACTACTTTTGCAAATGACAATGCTCATCAACAACTATAGGGGCTCCATTCTTGTAATCTTTTATTGTCGTATTCTTAAGCCCCTGAGGGTATGGTGTCATGATTAAATTTTTCAATGATAAATCAAAGATCTAGAGTTTAAAACTCAACTATGACTTATTATCAGAAAAATACTAGCTGTCAGGATGAACACTAGCGAAAATTTTTTATGAGATCTGATCGATCTGAAGTGTCGAATATTACATGCTAAGTTTTTCTTTTTAGTTATTATTGCAGGCTCGCTGACTAAGTTGGTTACATTAAATAATTGATAAATCTTAGTTAAGCCAATTTGTTTTGCATGTCGCTGCTTACTTTGTTACTTGCTAGTTTAGAATAAGTCAATCTATCTCGTGAACTCCCAACAAATTAAATTTTACGATGATAATATCTAAATATTAATCATCAATCTATTTAAAAAATAATTAATCAAAAAATAATTAACGAGGTTAGATAACGTCTAATCTCGAACGACTAATCCGGCTCCTAAAAAATTTTCACCGGCCACCAAGATAAATCAGGAAGCGTTCGCGACAAACGGTCAAAAAGTTCAACATCCCATTTGAAGGAAAAAATCCTCATAAAATACGCCGTAATTAGATTTTGATGGTAACACTCATGCACTAATCATCAATTCATCCCGTGAGAACGCCGTAATTAGATCTTAGATCCTACAAATGCTGGCATGAAAAGGTTCAATCAGCAATCCTATTAATCAGGTAAACGAAGAAGGATAACACAGCGTAGCCAGCGGGAGTAGAACAATTTATTAGGCGATCGAAAGGCTTTTCCGGGAGATCGATAAACTTGTATAAAAAGGACTCGAAGCAGGCCATCACAAGCTCCTTACAACGAGTTTTTTCAATGCTCAAACTCGTTCCAAGATAGTGTCTAATCACACCGCCAAAGCACAACCAGAAGCGTTTCATTTTAGTAAAAAGCTAATTAATTTTACAAAGCTAAACTGTAAATAAAATTATAAAAAATTAATAAAAAGTTTATATAATAATTTTATATAAAAACTTACATGGTCATTTTCTATTTAATTTTTGAATTTTAATTAATACAAAGACCATACTTTCTAATAAACTAAAATCTTAAAAATGTTGATCTAACAAATTTAGTTACTAAATAGTCATTTTCTACTCATTTTAAATTTAGTTATACAGATGCATTGTAGATGTCTAGACTATTAGAATGCATCTATAGTTAAAAACTTATCAAATGACTCAAAGAAAGATCATACAATAGTTCTAATCAAAATTATTGCATGATTAAAATTGCTAAATTTATACCCAAAAGAAGATTTATGATTTTAAATTTTTTTAGCAGAGACAAACTCTCCCATTTGTTAATTTTAGCCAATCAAACTACATTTGATCATTTTTGAAAAGATCAATAAACTTAATAACCACTTATATCCTTATAGCGTATCTATATATTTAAATCCAAATTTTAAATAATATAAAATTTTAATAAACATGATACATGATCATTTTTAATTTTTTTATAGATTTACAAGCATGTCCTAAACTCTAAACCCTTAGTAAATTTATGTATTCATTTTGAAATTTGAATGAAAAATGTCTATAATATTTTTGATTAAAATGTTTGTATGGTTATATTTATTTGCATTTATTTTTAAAAAATAATTTATTCATGAAATTACAAACTTTAAATTACAATTTCTATTTTTTATTTTTAAAAAAATAAGATTACACACACACACAAGATTTATATTTTTAATAACTTTTTCAAATTTACAATTTATATAGCAATTTTAAAAAAAATTAAATCATTTTTATTATTTTAAAAATATTTTTAAAAAATAATAACTCATGTAGTTTTTATTAGATGTGTAACACAGCTTAGATGATGAAAACAAATGCACGCTTTTTCTTTAGTGCTAATATTAAAATTCAAATTAGTAATTTAGTATGCAACAAAAACATAAAAAAATTAAACAAACATAAAAACACAGACACAACATACGAATCAATTTTATGTGGTTCGACAACTAGTTAGCTAGACTCTACAAACTTCATACTGAACCAGCAAAAATTGTTTGCCACAATTTTTTCCTCTTTTTGCCATCACAAATAGCTAAAAAGATTCCACAGCAACGCAAAGAGATGGAAAAGACTTAGATTACACATTGACCTTGTCACAATTTTTTTTGCCATTGAAGATAAGAAGTTCCAGAGCAACCAAACAGTTGATGTCATCATTGCTGTACCTTGGCTTTCTCACAGTTGCCTTACAACACAACTGCAGGTATAATGACTAATTAAAGCAAAGCTATTAGTAACCATGAAAATAGAGAAAAATCATGCTCTCCTTTTGCAGCAGTAATGTTGATTCCAATGATTTCTTTTGGTTGCTAATGTAGACAAAGTAAAACTTCTAGTAGTCAATATGCAGTAGATAGATGCATCACAAATCATCTTCTCTCATATCTGTCCTCCTCCTTGCCTGTAATGTGAGTCGAGCATCCCTCTCTCTTTCAAATTCTCTAAGATCAGTTCTCTCTAAGAAAGAAACCTTGTCCAGATACTGATTTGAGCTCTTCTTGTAGGCATCTAGCTCCTCTTCCAAACCCTTATTCTCATCCTTAAACTCATTCCAATCCTTTTTGGTTTTATCAAGGACACTGAGCTTCGTTTTTTTCTTTATCTGCTCTAGAACAGTGTCCAATGCGGTTGGAGGAGTGCTAGATGCTCTAGCCTTCTCAGATGCCTCCTTAGAGTCAGCACCAACTAATTTCTTAACCTCGATTTCCTCACCAGCAAAGTCCCGGATCTCAGTGATCTAGTGGACAATAAGAGATACGTTATAAATCACCTGACAGAAATATTAGGAAGCCATTGTTTGCAGTTACTCACATCTTTATTTAATTATCACTTTCAATAGGAGCATAAAAAATCCTTTCAATGATCTGTTTTCTATTTAAAGGATCATTTTCAACAAAGTTTTATGGAAATATGGAGACAATTTTGCACATAACAAAAGTCAACCAAGTGATTAAACATATAGTCAAAATAATTCCAACAACAAAATGCTTAAAACAATTAATTAAATATATAATTAAATAAACAAGAAGGTCAGGAAGTGGCAGGTGTGTCCTAAGGAGAAATTCAGCTATTGCATGGGTTTGATTCGGCCCTGCACCCCAAGATACAATCAAAGTCGTTCATCTACTGACAAAGGAGTAAGATATCAGGCAGCAGTCCCTAACACTCTTAAGCAACTCAAACAAAATCATAAAATAAATGTTTTTATGTCCTACAAGTCGATCTATCCCTGAGCTCACTCTGCGGTGAGGATAATAAAGGGTGAAAGACGTGGAGATCTTGGATCAAATGGTGAGCCATGAGGAGGTTACACTTGCAGATGGTCATTAAACTTCAAAGTGGACTAAAGACTTTAGGTGTATGTAGGATTGATATTGTGATTTTAGGTTTATTTTGAGCATAGATAGATTGTTGATAGAATTTAGTTTCTACATGTTAACTAAGAAAGTTTCATCAAGTCCTAAAGGGTGTTTAATAGATTGTCTTAGGTTGGAGGGTCAAAAAAGAGAAAGACGGCCCTTAACAAACTGTTACCCCTGAAACACATTGTATTTTGATGTTTGTGCAATATTATTGTTGATGATGTCAAGGTTAAAGTTAAACGGATACCTAACTATAGAAGCAAACCAAATGGGTTGAAGTTGACAAGACACTTGGCAATCGAAAAAATTGCAATAGGTAAATGCATTTAGAAATTTCGACAAGTATTGAACATAAGAAAGTTAAATAAGTGTTGGCATTTGGGAAGTCGGCATTAATAAAAGTCTCATAGATCTTGATGGATGGGAAAATCTAATAGGAAGTTGGCAGATAGAGAAATTCAACTGTTGTTGACGGCGAAAGGTTGGGCAAGGAGGACCTAATGTCTAGTAGGTTGACAATAACTAGATGTTAGGCACGAAGTCTAAGTAGGTCAACAGAGAGACATGATGCTTTGCAATGGAGGTACTAACCGTTGAGATCATGAAGACTAGATGTTAAGCAGCTAACGGAAGTCCAAATAGATCAAGGAGCGCCAAATATTTGGCACTAGTTTCTGCCAAAGGTCATACACTGACCTTGGGTGCCCCCACACGGTCGGTGTCATAGCCATTTGTATAGAAGTAAATCAGGAAACTGAGCAAGCCACACATGGAAGGGTTTTTCCCCCGACTTTGAATCGACCGTTGCTCATTTTTGCAAAAATACCATGTGGTGACCAAATCGGCTATTCCCTGGGGGCCAAATATTTGGCAATAGTGAAGCCATAAAGGTTTGGTAAGATGTCATGCAAGATCGAAATCCCAAAGGAGTGAACTCTAGATAAGTGAAGTCCTATAGACGAGAAGTCTCTAAGTAAGGGAAACCATAGAGAATAGATCTCCAAGCAACGTTAAAAGTCCATGTGAGTTAAGAAAGACGTGCACTAGGCAATCGAGTAAGCCCTAGAGGTGTGAAGTCTCTTTGTATGGCATAGATCTAGCCTTGATAAGGCTAGAATACAATGGCAATCAACTAACAAACCTAAAACCACAAAATTGTGGTTTAATCAAATATGAGATTATGACAGTCGACACATGATTAGCAATTGACTAATGAAGTAGTTGACTATGCAGTTGATTAAATAGGATGAATGAGTTTCTATTCTGCAAGCTGAGCTATAATTCAGTCATCGATGAAAAGTTGCACAACAGCGCGATAACTTGACTAATCACATTAATCGACAGTTGACAATAAAGGAGCAATCAACTGATACACAGACCAACAACAACCTTATAAAAAGAACTTCAAACGAGTCATTTAAGGGTGCTCCGATACTGCTTCATGAGAACTTCCACAAGGCCTTAAGGACCCGACTAAGATTTTAGTGCTCATCCAAGTGATCAAGAAGTAACAACGAGAAAACATTTGCATTGTATTTTTGTTCTCATTTGTATTTGGTTGCGGTTGAGGATTTTACCAGCATATCATTAATTCTTGTAGTGTTGTAGAGGTTTGTCTTATTGCCTCATTTAAAGAAATGGTTTAGCGGATTCATTCAGAATAAACATAGAATGCATCAGTAGCCATGGAGTTGGCCTGGTATCTGAACCATGTTAAGGGAGTGTTTGGGAGAGCTTCTACTAGCTGCTTTTTAGATTCTAGCTACATAGAAGCACTTTTGAGTGTTTGTGAATACCAGATTCTGCTTTAACTTCTATAACTTTTAGCCAAAAGCTGGAAGCAAGAATTTGATGTTTTTTTCTGCTTCTGCTTCTTTGCTTATGGTCTAGAATTAAAAGTAGACATTTATACCCTTAATAATTTATCATTTTACATAATTGCCACCATAGTTTTAAATAAAATTTTATATTTTCATATAATTTATATATTCATAATTTTTTTATAAATTTGTCATTTTTTTATATTTTTATTTTTATTAATTATATATTTTTTAAACATATATATTATTAAAAAAATTAATTTTGATATAATATTTAAAATATAATAATAAATATATAAAACATTATTGATGGTGTATCAAAATTATATTTAGATAATTAAAAATAATAATTTATATAGTTTAAGGATATTGCTGTCATTTAACTAAAAATTAAGCTTAGAAGCAATTATTCACCAAACACTCAAACTTTACCTTGTATCAGCTTTTAGCTTCTATTTCCAAACACTCCATGCTTTAGCTTCTCACTGACTTTAAGATAATCTCTACAAGAATCACTTTTCAAGAAGTAAAAGTTCTCTCAAACACTCCCTAATACTCTCTTGGTAGCATCATCTGCAGTTGTTGTTTATTTTCCCCACAACATATTTATCACTCTAATCATCACACATGCACAAATCTTATTGAACCGCGTTATACTCTGTTATTAGAATATTGTGCATTAAGTATTTATCTATTTCTACCACATATTTATCACTTTGATCATCAGACATATGCATTTGTTATTTAACAATTACATTTTTGTAAATTACAATAATAATAAATCAGGTATCCGCTTAGCTCCTCGCCCCCCACCCCAGTCACGGAAGGGATCCACTATCCCAAAATCTCCCTGTCCCCATGTTCCACAATCGTCGGTCATCGCCGGCGATTTGTCTGATCGCCGATCGGACACCACCGGCGGCCTCCGACCACCGCCCCGAACCAAACTATATCCTGGGAGTACGGTGAACCCGTCAGGGATCGCCGCATGTGATCTTGCCGAATTCACAGTTGAATCCAACGAGATCGCAATTGCGACGATCCCGACCGGTTCACTGTTCTTCCAGGGTATCGATCGTTTGATTCGGGACGACGATCGGAGGTCATCAATAGTGTCCGATCGACAATCAGATGAATCGCCGGTGATGGCCGACGACTGTGGGATATGGGGACGGGGAAGTTTTGAGATAGAGGATCCCACGCTCCCAGTCACCCCATCACATTCCAACATTGAATACCCAAGTAGTTGCTTAAGGACTTGAATTCACAGTCAAAGTGCAATGATCAGTTATCGACCCGCTTTTGATAGAGATTTCACTTCTTGGAAAACATAGAAGACCTACTGCCAGATATATTTCAATATGGTGGTAACAAATAAAAAGAGCTACAAACCACGAACAGACAAATTTAGACCATATTGAGATAAAGAGATGGATGAAGAAGCAAAGCGATGGCCAATGGAAAAGCAAGTTATGAATCAATATATGACCTTCCAAAAGAGACATTGAATAAAGTAAGGAAATACTATAGTGACAAAGATTTTTTTGGGATATGATTATTAATGTACATGAAAAGGTACATGTGAGTCAAAGCTAACCAAGAAAAATCTCTTAAGCACGCAACTTAATACATCCAAGATGAAGAATGATGAGACCATAGGTCAAATACATTAAGTTTCAAGTAGTTAGAAAATGCGCTATGTCTATTAAGAGGTCGCTGACTGTGACATGTTAGGAATGCAAGTAATGGATTTTCAAGAAGCTTACTTTATGTATAAGAATTTAGGAGCAAGCACAAAAATGGAGCTTCGTGAGGCCAAGCCCATTGAAGAAAGGTCAAATAAGAAAAAGGGGATTGCATTTATTGCTAACATAGACACATCATCTTCATTGGACGCTAGTGTGTTAGAATAATTAGTTTTGATATATAGCAAAAGATTAACTTAGATCATGAATTTGACAAATTGTAACAAATGTGCAGGTGCAGATCACATGATGGTAAACAATCTCGACAAATCAAGGTTGACCGAATATTTGACAAAAGGAATTCCGGACAGATAAGTAAGTTTGTTCAGATGCTTGGCAAGAGGATTAAAATTGATCAGATGCTTGACAAGAAAAAGCCGCAATAGGTCAAGGTTAATCAAATGCATAGCAAAAAAGGAAGACCTCAACACTTGTCGTAGAGAAGGTTATTCTTCAGACTTGATAGATATCTTTTGTGTAACGCTAAATGTGAGTGCACATGTATATTGGGGCAATCAAAGGCAAGATTAGACTCGGATCAAAGTCTGATATTAGAAATGGCTTAGTCAGTGCTCCAATGGACTAAAATTTATTTTGCAATCATTGAAACTTGAGTAGACATATTGGGCAATTGACCCACGATCAATGGAATAGAAACTCACTCTTTACTCCTATATTTGTGCCATTCGACTGAGCAGTTGGCTAATAGTCACCAACAACCAGTCAACTAATGCTAAGGAGCAATATCTATGATAGAATAGAAGTTTCTATAGGCAACTTGAAGGATTAGGTGAAAGCCGTGAATAGAGGTCATGCTGGCTACAAAATGTACATCAATTCACAGTAAAGATACTTTGCGAAATTGCTTACTCTCCAAGCTCTCTCTTTTGTAGTTCTTTTACTTTAGTGTACAATGTTCCAGATTGAAAGCTCTCTTAAGTAATAGTCTTCTCACGTAGAATTTTACCTTTATCTTTTAAGGTGAGTAAAGGATAGCCCAGTGCACGAAGCTCCTCCTAATGTGAGTCTGGTGAAAAATCAGGCCACATTGAGTCTATTGTAGGTAGTCTTATCCTGCATTGTAAAAGGTTATTTCCACAACTCGAGAGGGCATCTAGAAGCTATTCATTATATTGTATTGTAATTGTTGACTAATGGTATCTAGCAACGATGGTAGCTTACCTAAGATGATCTTAGTAAATTAGAGTAAGTCAAGCACAATTAATGGTGTTCCTGAGTGGAGAGTATCCATTCCAAGGGTTTCTTGATTAAGGGTGAATCTAGATCAAGGCTTATCTTGACTAGTGTCAACTCTAGTTTAAGCACTTGGAAGCTCATTGCTGTGAGGATTCTAGACACACAACTCATTCATATATAGGCTTACCCACTGGCTCACTTAAAGGGATAGTTTAGTCAATTCATTCAGATGCAACACATCGGATGTGTCATAGGTCGTGTTAAATACTGAATTTTCATTTAATATACATAGATGTGGGTAAATTATATCCTTTAACTCACTACACAATTTATTGTGCATGAATAAATAGATAAAATGATTACTCGTGTGCTTGTATAACTGTTTTTAAAAAAGGGATTAAAAATAGTGAAATGAGTTTTAAGATAAAGTAATTTATTAGGTGTTGAATAATTGCACTTTTCATGAGTTGTTTTAAATATTAAAATAGATGCTCAAATTTACTCTTCTCTTGATGCTTAACCCTTAGAATTGCTCACCTTTTATAGTACTTATTGATTTAGATATGATACTTGTATTTTATGTTTTATAGCTGATACATAACAACCACATATTAATATATAATAAATTAGCATAACTGGTAATAAAAGAGTAATTCATTTTGGTTGGTCATTTAGACTAACTAATAGCATATAAACTCTGAGCACAATTAAATGATGTAAAAATATATAGTAAAACTATAATGATACAAAATGAGAAAAAAAAACAAGTGAAAAGTCTAGCCTTATACCAGAGAATGTTATCTCCCACAAGAGGATGGGGTAGCGAGAGGCCACGAGCAGTCACGACTAATTTGCACAAGTGCACTATATTATTGTATATTGTTGATGAGGCTTTAACCCCATACATTAGCTAACGTTATTGTATTTTGAGGATATTGACTTTAATTATTTACTTTTTAGTGGATTAGAAATATTAAAAAATAAAAACTGAGTAGTCTTATACTAGAGTACCTCACCACCCACAAGAGGATGTAATAGCAAGGGGTCATGTGCAGTCAATATTTATTTTGCGAGAAACTATCGGTAAGGCCTTTTAGCCCATACGTTAGACAAACTTAATACGCTTTGAGAATCACAACTCTAGTTATTTAGTTTTTAGTGTATTTATTGGTTATTATTTTATTAGAAATATATTATTGCTAACAGGTTTATTGATAAAAATATTACAAAAAATGTTAATTAAAAATTATTTTAAAATTGTAATAAAAGATTATGAAAATAGTTATGAAACCAAATGTTGGCAAATAATTAGAAATGAGTGATTATATGTGAGGTTCAATACCTTCTTCCGGTGAATCCGCTTTCAAAAAAGTCTTATGGTTTCATCTTTCCTGTGAGAAATTTCTCTAGATTGATATATATAAGAAAGTTTGGTGCCTATGCTTTAGATCTAGTGCCTGAAGTTGGCTTTCTTGGGACACATTAAATAGTTAAGCTTCCACCCTTGCCCTTGCCCTTGCCCTTGCCCTTGCCCTTGAGAGTGATCGTGGGGCCAGAGGAACGTTATAATATTTAGATATTCAAATCAAAGGAGAGGATATCATTAGATAGCTCGACCGTTAGAAGTAGAGTGAATCGGTGAATGGCTCAAAACCATTAGAGATTGTAGTGGCTGGGCTGAAGATGTGATAACAATGGCTTTGGGAAATGAGTTGAGTGCTAACTTAGTTTAGACGAACCCAAGAACAACAGAAGCATTGATCTCACTCAAAGTCTCAGGATGCACTTAAGACTTTCATTGTTAAGTTGGTGCCCTGAAATTGAATGTAGATCCAAGGGATGGTGAAGGTTCCCATGAGTTTGGGTTCGACGCATATTTAATATTTTCACTTCGTGCGCCTCTTATGTAAGTTGGTGTGTATCTTAAGTAGTTACTTGAGTTGCATAATAGAATGTGTTAGGATGCCCTAACATTAAAAGTAGAGCCCGACACTTGGCGTGAATGACTTTGGGTCATTCACTCTACCCCTGAAAATAGTTACGATCGTCCCTCTCCCTAACAATTGAGCTAATCGTCCCTCTCCCTAACATTAATAGTCAAGCCCATTAATAGTCATGCTTTGAGCCATTCATTCTAACTCTATCGTTGTCCCTTTACTTTAAGTTTGCTTCCTCTCCTTACCCTATTGGGGAGCTAAGGAAAACAACCAATCTTAGAAAGCTACTGAAACATCTTATACTCACTAAGCCAAGGGATTTCAGGAGTAAGACTTGCAGCTACATACTCCTTGATATCTCAGATGTTGCTACTTATCTCGAGCTCTATCAGGAATCCAACTTCATCTTATACTCTTTTTGTCAAAGGCTCGCGTTTGTGCCTCTTAAAGACCCATGAACTATGGAGAAAGAGGCTATGAAGCAACAGGATCGAACTTTTAACTAATTAACATTAGTGTTGGTGACCAAGATGAGTAATTGAGTTGGAATAGAGTTATAATACTTAATGCACAACTATTGTTTTTTTTTTGAGCCTGAGTCATTTTCTTAAGTTGAATTTCGTGCCCTTTCCCTCTCTATCTCCTGGAGCAATTGTCCAAGTTCTATTAGAGTCATACATTGCCTTCTCAATAGCTCCCGCTGGTCGAGTACTCATTTTATCCGAAGAAAGTTCAATCGTTCCTTTCCTTAGTAGATATTTTTTCCTAGTCTTTTCAAGGGGGACGGATACAACTAATAAATTTTTAATAGAGCACCAGTTTAACAATTATAATAGTCCCTTCTGCTATCAAATAACAAATCATGAAATGAATGGAATGAACATTCCAACTCAGAAGAAAAAGGATAAGACTTTTCCTCTTATGTTGGGTGGTCCATGCCTCTTAATCTACCCCAGGTTTGTCATAGTTGATTTCAATATGAGCAGCAAATCCCACAATCAAAAGGAATGCCATTGTAATATTAGCTACAATTCAATGCTCAAACTCATTCTCTTCAGGAATTCACTCTTTGAAGTGAGCATCAGTTTACATCCCTGATGGATAGCAAGATTTAAAACTCAAATGAAAGGAACAAAGCCTCTTGGAACCCACATTGCATGAACTATTGTAGCATAGTTATTTAAGTCCTGCACGGCACAAGATGAAGTGCATGCCTTACCAAAGAAAGGCACTCTGGGTATAAATTTTTATGATTCAAACATATATAGGGAATTTCTATCAATACATTTCACTAACAAAACTATAGTCCAAAAAAATTAAACAATAATGTAAATATAAATTCACTAACAATAAATGCATTATATGCATAATTCAAATTAAAGAAATAAAACTCCAAATATCTAAATCATTAAAATTTTCACCATCTTCCTCAATCATATCATTATCATCATAGTCGATCAGATCAAATCTAAAGCCGAATCTTCATCAATTTCCTATATATCGATTTCTTCCTTCTCTTCATCAATAAGTTGACTTGAAGAAGATCTTATCTTAGTTATTTTTGATGTAGTTGCCCTTACTTCTTTTGAAGAAGATGAAGCTTGAGATATAAAACTATAGGCATCTACACCAACTTCAAAAGCTCGTGCAACTTCACTCCGAGTCAAATTGACATCATCAAATACTAAATCATTTTCATCATCAGTGTTATCATTCAACCCCCCATCAACCATTAATTGCTACATTTATCTTATCCAAAGAAATAGGATCAACAGTATTACACATAGAAACAAGTGATGCATGCATGTTATGTAATTAATTAAAAGGGGAATTAAAGGCATGGATTGGGCTTTAAAAGTTTTTGGGGGCCTGATTTGCAATTGTACATCTTGCTTCAATGAGGCAAGAAAAAACACGCTCAAGCACGCTTGTCGCCTCTCACAAGGCGCGCACTTAAGCACACCTATTTCAAAGAGTGTGTCTGGATCACTACCTAGGCACAAGAGGCTCGCCTGACTACGCCTTGCTCGTAGGCGTAGCCAAGCGAGCGCCTTTAATAACTATGTGTTGTAGCGGTCAGAATAGGCAACTTAGAATAAACATAAAGTGCATAGCTTGCAGTAGTATATTCTGTCTTTTCCCGTGCTATCCGCTCCCCTCTTTGCATTCCCGGCATATGAAAGGGGCGTCATGCCATTCAACTATTCGGGCTACGCACCTTCAATTACTCTTTCATTTTCTCTTTCTATTCACTATACGTAAGAAAAGGAAGATTAATATTCTGAATGAAGGGCAGTACAACAGCTCATCACTTGCGTATGCGGGTGCGATCATTATACGATAAAGATCTCAAAAAAGTTTCTGTTCTGTTTTCAATCTCGTTTCCCACTTTTTTCCTTCCTTGAAATCTCACATTCAAGTTTTTTCTGTCCTGGTAGGGATGCAAAATGAAAAATCGAAGTCGATGGCAATGGAAGCACTTAGAACTGGAATAGTTGTATGAGTAAGCGTTGTCTTTCCCGCTCCTCGTTCGAGAATCTGAGTTCTGAGGCTCGTTTAGCAAGGAGTAGGAAAAGGCCTTTCTGTCGTTGTAGCGGCGAGGTGGACTGTCCTTTCTTGATTGCCCCTTACCCGATGGAGATGAGAAAACACATGTTAACTAGCCCAACCTATAACTTTTTAGTATCTTTCCTACTCCCATCACTCGTTGAGAAAACCTATCTGTTTCTCCTTCTCACAGTACAGAATCTAATCTGTGGTTATAAATACGTCATTTGCATATCCTGAGCTTCAAATAGAGTCTTCAAAAGCTTCCATACTGTCGATATGAAGCAAGTGTTAGCATAGAGTGATGGGGTTGGAAAGAGCTAACTTCTTCGTCACTGCCTGGGGTTGGAAAGTATGCTACTTCATGATTAGGTTCTTGTTCTAAGATTGGGACTCTATAAGAACACTTAGATGCCACATGACCCTTACCACGACAATTGAAGCATTGAATGTTAGAGTTTTTTGCTTTTTAAAATGTTTGTGTATTCATCTCTACATGTTGAATGGCAAATCCAGGGCGGGTTGAAACAATGGGTTTGCTTAATTGTTGTGACATCTTATATCTGTGGATGCTACCCATCAAAGGGGATAGTGATTGCAAGGTAGGGACTTTCACAAATTAAACTTTTGATAGACCTCTTTCATTGAGGTTAGGACAAATAGTTTAACTTGTCTTTGCATTTTAGTCCTCAAACCATTAATAAAGTGGATTAGGGTTTCCCTAAATCTAATTTGGGATTACACCGCATTTGTAAGTTGTAAAATTTTCTCAAATATTCAATTACGCTCATGATTGATTGTTTTAGATTAATCCACATGGTGTATTGTTGGTTTCTAAAGTATGTTGAGATAAATTTTTTATTTAGAATCTATTTCATCTCTACTCGTTGAATGACAGATCCAAGTTGGGTTGAAACAATGGATTTGCTCAATTGTTGTGACGTCTTATATGTAAGGGCACTATAGTCGAAGGGGCTGGTGATCATAAGGTAGGACTTTTAGCAATTGCTCAATCTCTTTAATCTTATGACAGACCTAGTCAAAGTAATCATCAATCTCAACGACCCAAATAAGGAATGTGTTTGGATCTAGTCGGCAATCAAAATTGGGGGCATCTAATTTAACTCGACGGGTAGTATCTATTTCTCGTCTAAGTTCAGGTCTAACTCTAGATCGGATTTGGATGTTTTAAAAGTGATCTTCCTCATCAATGATTGATTGATAGTCTCGAGGTGGTTGATGCCTAGGTGATTGTTGAGCTAATTGTAAGGTTTCTCATCGTGGCCAATGTGGAGGTTCGACAAATAATGAGATATATAAATTATGTGGCACAATAATATTAAGGATACAAGTTAGAACTTAAAACAAATGAAAACACAAATAGGAAATTAGATAAATAAATGACTTAACATAGCAACAAAATAAGTAGGTAATCAAACAGAGATGATTGTAAAATATATAAAAATAAATAAGAGCTATGATACACTCAGTGAAAAAACTCAATGAAACGCTCAGTGAATGACGTGGCACTTTGCATGCACGTGTCCGATTATCGCTCAGACACCATCGGCGGCCTCCAGCTGCCGCCCCGAATCAAACTATACCTTAGGGGGTACGGTGAGCCCATCGGAGATCGCTGCATGCAAAGTGTAACGTCATTCACTGAGCTTTTCCTTGAGATTTTTCACTAAGCATATCATTTTCCAATAAATAATATGTGAGTTGAATAAATAATGCACAAAAATTAATTAGCTTGCTAAATTCAAACAATCATTAATTTTCAAGTGAGAACGATGTTACCGAGATAGTGAAAGGAGGAGTTGTTGATGTCGCCCAAAGGAAAGGTGATTTTCAAGTGAGAACGATGCTACCGAGATAGTGAAAGGAGGAGTTGTTGATGTCGCCCAAAGGAAAGGTGAGGTTGGTGGAAAAAAGAGGTATAAAACTGAATTTAGACTTCTTCTCTGATTCCAAATTGATGTGACACAGCAGATGAACAAAACATGATCCTCACCAAAGTGAGGTAAACTCTCACTTAGAGAAGACAAGTGAAAATTCAATTATTCAAGATGATTAAATAACAAGACTCTGAAGCCCTTTTATAGACTTGATTCAATAACAAATATAAAAATAAATATGATAAATAAGGAAAGAACGATAATTTAGTAGGAATTATAATTAATTCCTCATTTATTGCCTAAATAGAAAATATTAATTACCAAATAACAAACAAATCAAATCTCTAATTATTGCAGTCACTTTATTCTTTAATTTGTTTCCTTGTATTGTTGAAGTGCTAATTTGGAATTATCTTCAATTTATTTTTCTTCAAGTGTTGCCTATTATGATGATTTAATTCCTTCTTTGCATTACCATATCAGTAAACAAAATTTTTCATTCTACCCGTCAGCCAGCACGCGATTCATGGTTCAGGCCTTCCTCTCGCCAAAACCTAGCTTCCTCCTCCTTTGTGTTGAAACTAAAGCGGTACCTCCTCCTCCTCTAGCCACACTGAAATCTCTGCGTACACTTCCTCCTACTTCTCTTCTTTCTCGTCCTCTAAGTTCATCATCTCTCCGTTCTCTTCCTCCAATACTAGTGCCCTTACACACCTCTAACACATTCCTCATGTTCCTCTTCCTTCGACACTAGCACTTTCTCTTCCTTTGGCACCCCTTCAACACCGATACCGAGACTAGTAGCACTTTCTCAAGTGATCAGTAGAACTATTTGTCAAGAAGATAAATAAGCTAATATATGTACAATTTAATGCAAGTTTGAAGAATTGCAAAAATGAGAAGAGATGAGCTCTTTTAGAGTCAAAAAGATGTTGCTAGAAAATAGGTGAATGAAGATGTAAGAAGAAATAGTTCTTGGATCAGGCTTGACATGGGATATAATTGCAGAAGACTCAGGGCTAATGAGCATTCTCAAGTAAGAAGAAATTTGAAACTAGTTGGTCCCTTTATACAAGAAGAGATTAATTCTAAGGAAGAAAGAGAGGAGGGTGATCAGGAGGAATTAAATTAGGACTTTTTTGATATCTTTTCTCCTCTTAGAGAGAAGGGTAGCCTTGCACAACGGTAAAGTTGCTACCGTATGGCCTAGAGGTCACAAGTTCAAGTTCAAAAACAACCTCTTGCAAAGCAAGATATGGCTACGTACAATAGACCTTCCCCGGAATACCACATTGGCAGGAGCTTCATACACCGGGCTGCCCTTTTCTCCTCTTAGAGATGACTAGACTTGATTCTTACTCATCATTATTCACTTAAAGCTATTTTATTACAAACTTGAGTGTATCACACTAGTGATCTTTTCTATATTTAGATATTGTAGTATGACATTAATTTGAATTCGCTAAGTGTTTGGTTGCAACGTAGATGTATCATTGAGAGTTTAATTGTGATTTTTCTGTTAATTGTACATATTTTGTGGTTATGTGTTTAGTGGTTTTAGAATTTGTTCTTGTAATATGATATATACGTAACCATATTTTAATAGCATTCCAATGTAGGCCACCTAAGCCCCTGCTTAGACTCACACCAACCACCTTGGCACTATGTTGTTAACTGACCAGCTACTGCATGGAATCGCTTACTAAATACTAATACCTTAAAATGAAGAATAAAGAAAATATGCATACTTCAACTTTTCCCCTTCCAGCAATTGTAGATAATGCAGCATCCTTGGCAGTCAAAAGAGCAGCTGTTGCAAGTTTCTTAGCTTCTTCCATCGATCCATTCAATGTGCTTTCTGGTCTCTTTCCCAGTGTGGATGTAGCAGCTGGTGCCTTTGCAGGTGCAATTCCAAGTTGGAACATCCAGCCCTATGAGGTCCCAATAAAACAAGAGCAATTGGAAGTTAGGAAAAATTGGAATAAATTCACTTTGAGAATGGATGGCAAAGAAACATTAGCATCATTACAGGAGTTGTTGTTTTTGCCTTTATACTTCCAGTTGAATTGGGCTTATTCACTAAGGATTTGAGGTCCTTGAGGGGCATCCCACTGTTCATTTTCTTCCAAACTTCCTCAATGCGAGCTTTTCTATCTGAAATCAAAACCAAAATTTGTCAAGTCCTATACTTGTAAAAGAAGCACAACTTTATTGAACTAATATAACTAAATGACTCTGGTACAGAACAAGTTAACAGAAGTATGAATGGAAATAGGGAAATAAGCACATATTGTAAAACATGTAGTCGTTGTCATCATCAAATCATGTTAGTTCTAAATGCTGGGTCGATGGAATGGATCTTATCTCTCCACTAAGCCTGTGTAATGCTATTTGTAACATTGAATGCTCCAACCCATTTAATTACTTATGTTTTCTTTGGTCTCTAGATGTCATCACACCTTTAATTCTCACCAATTGCATGTGTTCTAGGCTTCTAGCCATACTATTTATAGCATTTGAACGTGCATAACATCTTAATATATTTTCTATTATTTTATCATCTATTAGAGATGCACCTAATTACTCCCAAATAGTAATATCACTGTTTCTGTGTTTTTGAGCAAGTTCATAAGCCTATCTGAGAATTTTTAAAATGTTAAACTTTTTGTGTTTTGTCTTCACTGCCCAACATCCTAAACTGTGAAGCATGACAGATTATATCAGTCCTATAATTTTTCACATCAACAACGTAGGATAACTAAATACATATTTCTCACACACTTACCACTATCATCATGTTGCTCCTCCAAACTGGGAGGTTGAGCCTGATTCTGAATAGCTTCGTCTG
Source organism: Boesenbergia rotunda (assembly GCA_024364735.1). Lineage (NCBI taxonomy): Eukaryota > Viridiplantae > Streptophyta > Magnoliopsida > Zingiberales > Zingiberaceae > Boesenbergia > Boesenbergia rotunda. The sequence continues at coordinate 206,519 of JAGFNQ010003059.1, read as the reverse complement.
AAGTACATGTTCTGCTTCCTACAGTTTGTAGGATAAACACTAAAAATTTTTCAAACAGTGGAGGACCCAAATTATACAGTGAGCAAAGGATAAACACTAAAAATGATCGAAACTACTTGTACGTCATCATTATTACTATTTTTTACTTGTAAGTTTTTCATAGTTTAAATCAGACCTTGTTCCACCTTAATTCAGCACATAAACAGCCAAGTCTGAGCTTTAAATTTAAGCCCAAATTCTAGAGAAAAATCAAGAAAGATGCCAAATTTGGTCACTTAATCAATCAGATTTATTTTCTAGAGATCCGACTGCTGGGATCAGAAAAGCATGATGTGAAGCAGGGGGGACTAAGAGTACAAGAAGGGCATGACACTCACAAACTTTGGGCCTGTATTCTTGAAAATTTATAGGCTGCCTAGGTAGCCGTCAGGATGTTAATAGAAATTGCAAATCCCCATGAACAAATCGAGATCCAAGTCTGGAAAGAGAAATTTAAGCAAATAATGATCGAAGCCCGAAGGGAGCAGTAAGCGCACCTGATTCGCCGGGAGACGCCATTGCGAAGGGGTGAGAGAGCGAAGTCTAGAACGAGCAGTGAGGGTAAGGAAGAGCAAAGAGAGGAAGGAGCAGCGACGGCAAGGAAGAGCAAAGATAGCGAGTAACCGGATCGAAGGATCGCGGGGCAGTGGTACGGCTCCGTCGAACAGGAGAAGAAATTGAGGGATTTGTCTTAACCGTCCCCGTCTCTCATCGAACGACTGCAGTCGCTTCTACTACCGCTCCCTCTGATGGAGAAGCGGATCAGTTTTGGCCCTTTGGGGGGTAAAAACCGATTACGCGAGCGACGAGGCAAATTTTAGGGGGCGTTTGGTTCAAATTTATTAATCGGAATGGTAATGGGATTTATTGAGGGGTCAATGGGAATGGAAATCATGATTCTATTGGTAGTGTTTGGTTCAAATCCTGGAATGAAAATTATTATCATTGATGATGTTTGATTCAGTTTAACTTTAGTAATGGGAATCCATAAAAATGTAGAGAGAGAAAGTAATATAGAAAATATTGAGAAAAAGTAAAAAATAAAGATAAATAAATTATAATAAGAGGGGTAGAGAGAGAAAGTGATATTGAAATTATATAGAGAGAAAACGAGATGAGAGGGTAGAGAGAGAAAGGGATATAGAAAATGTAGAAAGAGAAAGTGATATATGAAATATACAGAAAAAATTGTAAATTATGATAAGAGAGGTAGAGAGAGAAAGTGATTAACAAAATATACAGAGAGAGAATGAGATGAGAAAGATAGAGAGAGAAAGTGATATAGCAAATATTGAGAGAGAAAGTGATATAGAAAATATAGAGAAAAAGTGATATAGAAAATATATATAGTGAGAAAATTAGATGAGAGAGGTAGAGAGAGAGTGATATAAAAAATGTAGAGAGAGAAAGTAATATATAGAAAATATAGAGAAAAAGTAAAAAATAAAGATAGATAAATTATACTAAGATGGGTAGAGAGAGAAAGTGATATTGAAATTATATAGAGAGAAAGTGAGATGAGAAGGTAGAGAGAGAAAGTGATATAGAAAATGTAGAGAGAGAAAGTGATATATGAAATATATAAAAAATTGATAAATAATGATAAATAAATTATGATAAGAGAGGTAGAGAGAGAAAGTGATTAACAAAATATATAGAGAGAGAATGAGATGAGAAAGATAGAGAGAGAAAGTGATATAGAGAATGTAGAGAGAGAAAGTGATATAGAAAATATAGAGAAAAAGTGATATAGAAAATATTAAAAAAAAAGTGAAAAATTAAGATAGATAAATTATAATATGAGAGGTAGAGAGAGAAAGTAATATTGAAAATAAATAAAGAGAAAATGAGATCAGAAAGATAGAGAGAGAAAATAATAGAAAATGTAGAGAGAGAAAAGAATAAATACGTAGAGAGAAATTTTAAAATGTAGAGAGAGAAAGTAAAATGGGATAATATAAAATGAAATAGTAAAATGAAATATAAAAAATAAAAAAGGAGTGTTTTGGATATATGAAAAGGAAGGAATGATTGAGGAATTTGATTGATGAGTGGAGAGTAGGGAATGAAAATGAGGGAATGATTCCTTTATTTTCATTCCCATTGACACTTACCAAAAAGTGTTAATGGGAATGATTACCGTCCATTCCCATTCCCTAGTCCCTATTACCCCAAACCAAACGCCCCCTTAGAAAGAGCAATGGGGCGCCCTTGGATTCTACTTATTTGCAGTGGATATTTTATTTTATTTTGTTTATTTATTTATTTTAAATCCGGTGGACGAGTTATTTTCTTTTTGCTCTGTCCATGGTCACTATCATTGTTTTGCAGTGTATCAATTCTATTATCCAACTTAATTAATTATTTTTTAATAATATATTAATTACAATTTTATATATGATATAATAATAAAAGGTAGAGTATCTTAGGGTCGACCCAATCTCGGGCCGGGTCCAAATCAAACCCAGTCAAGTCTCAAAATCGGGTCAAATGGTTGGTTACCAATTGACTCAGTAGGAACCATACTCGATCCAGGCCTATAATTGGGTTAATGGGCCGATTGCCAATTGACTTTGATTTCGAGTCAGCAATCAAAATTAGCTTGATAAGGTGTCAGGCTAGTTACGATTCAAACTTATAAAAATCGTCCAATTGACACTTAATCATCGATTATTTTTTTTAATATGGATGAAAATTTATTTAACATTGTCAAGATTTGAATTAGGGTTCTTGTGAGAAAATCTAATATCCTAACTAATCATGTTATACATGGATTTTTTTGTCTGTTACTTAAATATATAATAATTAATGAATAATTTTTTTTCATGCTTAATAGTTCTAAGAAAGTAGGAAAGTTTTATTCTTAATAATACTTAGTGTGATTTAAAATATAGAGAATTCTGGCCTAATAGTTCTTATTGATGATGAAGCATAAAAGAGTCTTTATTTTTTTTTAAACGATTCTTAATGATTGAGAATATTCTTATAAAATCATAAAGAATACGTAATTTAAATAACTCCAAATCTTTTTTATTTTATGAATTTATAATTTTAATTTTTTTAATATAATAATATTGAACTACAAACAATGATGAACCAATTATGAATAGATGATTCTGAACTTGGATCATAATCATCTTATACGGTTAAAATTAAAAATTGATCTTCCAAGAATTATTAAATCCATCGTTCCAAACTATCAAATCAATCATTCCAAATTGTCGAACTATCAGATCTGAATCAAAGTAAATTATATCGCATGACATAACCAAGTTGGTCATTACATGGAAGATTTACAAACATAGACAAAGGTCAATTCTCAACGAAATTGAAAAATACCTTTCTTTTTTTTTATTTACAAGGGGTATCCAGGCTTGTGCCCGACTAATCCATTTGGCTGACCAGCCCTGCTCCACAATCTTCAACGAGAGTCCCCACTGGTCAACGAGAATAAATCATGGGACGGAGACACGTGGCGACTTCACTACTGATGATATCGGTACCCGATGACCCGACCACACAACAGTCTATGGCGATTTCTTCCGTCAACATATTGCGCGCTCTACCAAGAAGGAATCAAACCCGGAAAATGAGAGATCACCCAGGTGAGCCATTACCAACCGTGCCATGCTCGCGAGGCCATGGCACGATTGATAATCATTATAAGGTCGGTCATATGGGGGCACTGAGTTAACGTATAACCTTCTTTGCAGAAATGATGGGCACCGAGTTAGTGTATAACCTTCTTTGCAGAAATGATAAGAGGTGGAATGGAAGATAATAAGAATTCAAATCTTAGAGCAAAATGTAATAATTTATTTATATATATCTTATCGTGGGACCAACAATACTGGATCGCTTAGGGTGAGCAATATCACCTTTTGCTCCAACAAGAGCGTTCAAATTTATCCTAAGGGCAATGGTGTAACATCAGAACACCTTCTCAATTTCTCAAGCATCTAACGATCGAGTTCTAGCTTTGACAAATTAATGGATAAATTTGTCTTAATATACGGTTCATCTAACAATGTCAGGTTGATAGACCATCCACTATGAGCATTTCCCAATTTAACCCTGGTGGTTAATGAAAAATTTTTGTGAGATCGGATCAATCACTCCTAAGATTAATTGCATAAGCTTGACACCTAGTGTCAATTAAAAAAACGATGATTCAAATCTTACCCACGACACATTATATATGAGAAATTTGAAAAACTTATGATATTGGGTTGTCTACCAATTCTATCTATATGTCTCGATTTATCCATTGGTCAATGAAAATTTTCTTCTGAGCTTGATCGATTACCTCTTAAACTAATCAAATAAAAAAAATTAATGCTTAGAAAAAAAATGATTAACGAAGTTTTTTCAATCTCGGGCGATCGACTTAATCTCATGAAAATTTTTCACCAATCATCAAGATAAATCGAGAAGCGCTCACGGTTGGCGGTCTAGAAGCCCAGCGTCCTAGGGTTCATGCAAATTTAGAGGAAAAATTCCTACAAATATGTCATAGTTGGAAATCAAACCACGAATATTTGAAATAGCGATTAATTATTTTACCGCTGCATCATAATTCCGGGAGCATTGGTGTTAGAGAGTACTATAGGAAAGTACACATTTACATATACAAATCATTAAAATCTATTCGAATTTGATGTTTCGTAGGTAACACTGTTCAAAGTGTAACATGTATATCATTTTGTTGGATGATGGTATTTATCCTTTCATAAAACAAAATCTAAGGGGTGCTTGGTAGATGGGTTTAGAACATTGGAATGGGAATGAAATCGATTTCATTCCTATACCTGATGCTGGATAGATGGGAATTAAAATTAGTGTATGATTTTGATACTCTTAATTTGATAACCTACCCACCCCTTGGTTATCACTAAACCCATTCCTCTCTGTTATCGTTTTTTTTCGGAGACAGTAAAGCCCCCCGCCGCCCGCCCATCGCACGTCTCACCTCCCCAACGCACCGTCTCCCCTTCCTCTCCAGGCGTCGCCACGCTTCTGCCCTCTCCCCACCTCGCGTCGCCTCCTTCTTCCGGCGCCGCTTCCTTCTCCAGGCGCTGCCCGCTTCTCCCCCTTCCTCACCTTGCGTCTCCTCCTTGAGGGGTCTCTCGTCGCTGCCGCCACGCTTCTGGCCCTCCCCACCTCTGTCGCCTCCTTCTCCCGGCGCTAGCGCGCCGCTTCCTTCTCCAGGCGCTGCCTGCTTCTCCCCCTTCCTCACCTCGCGTCTCCTTCTTGAGCAAGGTATCTCGTCGCTGCCGCCTCTACTTCGAAAGGGTCTCTCGTCTCCTCCTTGAGCAAGGGTCTTCCGGTTGAGGTAGCCTTCTGTTCGCTTCCAACTTTCCCTTTCTCGGTTCCAACTTTCTCTTTTTCCCCTGTTCGCTTCCAAAATTGGCATAATTGGTGAATGAGTTGTACGATTTGGATCTAGAATTTTCTTTTCTTTTTTCTCTATGTATAATTGTGTGCATTAGATAACCACATGTATTTTCTCTTTATGTTGGTTTACTCTCTTATCTTGATTTTTCTTAATGCATGGTTTGGTCATAATACAAGTAACGAGCTTAGCAAGATGATGAATCAGGATGCTTTCAGTTTTATTGGATGATTACCTTTTGGTCATAATTTTCTTTCAGTTTTACTGGATGATTTCCTTTTGGTTGATAGCTGAAGATATCAGTATCGAGCTTAGCAAGATGATGAATCAGGATGTTGTATCTCTTTCATCATTCACTTTGTTGATCTTTTTCAGATTTATCAAGATGTGAAAAGTAATGTTGTGTTTTTAGTTTTTCCATTCTACTCATATGCATCTAATGTTGTGTTTTTAGTTTTTCCATTCTACTCATATGCATCTAATCAAAAAAATCTTCTCTTCGGTTTCTCAAAACACAACTCCAACTGCTGATGGACTAGTAAAACTGTAGGTTGAGACTAAAGACAATTATCTTTTGTCCGCTCAACATGTTCATCATGGGAAAATATTTTGGGAGAAAGGCCAGGTCCTTTGATTTTCCTCCAACATGGTTGATCAGGAGAAATACAATAGACCACCTAAGAAAGAAGGTCAAAATGGCAAGCTGAGCGTTTGGATCTAGAATTTTCTTTTCTTTTTTCTCTATGCAACTGGTATTTTGTGATGCTAGTGTTTATGATGCTCTAATGTTTATGACATTTATGTTTTTTGGTGATGTTTATAACTCTCATTATTGTGACGTTTGTTCTGTATATTCTATTTTTATATTTTATGATGCTCTAATGTTTATGACATTTATGTTTTTTTGTTACTTTGATATGACTTGGATACTAGGATGGAGAGTAATCCTACAGAATCTATAGGAAAGAATGTAATACGAGGAAGAGGTAAAAACAGTTTTTTGGATGGAGGAGGAGAGCTGGGCATTAATAAGATGTTTGCAGGATATGGCAACCGATCCTCTTTGGAAAACAGACGGAGGTTTCAAGAACAATTACATGGTCGAGATAAGAAAGATTATGATCCAAAAGTTGCCAACATTCATCAAATCTGTCAGTCACATTGAATCTAGGATCAAAACCTTAAAGAGAAAATTTCACGCTATCAATGAAATGTGTAGACAAAGTGGTTGCACTTGGAATGATGTCGAAAATAAGATAGCTTGTGAAGAAACATGGTATCTTGAATGGATTAAGGTACGTGTGTTAGTCATTATTTATTTTTTCAAATTATAATGTCGTTTATGGATATGTTAAATTGACTATTATGTTCTTCTTTTTGATAGAATCACAATGATGCCAAAAGTCTCTACAATGTATCATTTCCTTATTTTTCGGAGTTAGAAATAGTATATGGCAAAGACAGAGCAACAGGTCTTGTTGCGGAAGATCCTACAATGGCTGCACAAAACATCACTGATATGGATGCTGAGTTGACTATATCAGTTGATAATTCACCTGTTGAAATAGGAGTTGAAGTTGATTCAATGCAACATCAAGAACCTTCTGATACATCAAGGGCATCACACTCTAAGGAGAAAAATAAATCATCCGTTAACAAAGTTCAAAAAACTTCGAAGAGAGCAAAGATTTCAGCTGAGCAAAATATTGATTCTGACTTCAAGTTACTCAGTGATCGGGTTGAAGGATTTATGCAGACTGTTAGCTCACACTTTGAATCAATGTCAGCTTGGGTTCAAGGTAAATCCTCAAAAATGCCAGAAGTTCTTGAGATGTTGGATAAGTATGGATTCATTGGTAAGAACAAGTACAAGGCTGCTCAAGTTATTTGTGAAGATCCTATGAAAGTCGAGTTATTATTCAGTTTGGATTCCTCTGAAGTTGTAGATTTTGTGCTCAGTTACTTATAGTAATACACTTGCGATGAATATATTTTGAGAGGTAGTCATTTTGAGAGGTAGATTTTGTGCTCAGTTATTAACTTTTGTAGTATTTTGCACATTTGAGTTAATCTTGTGTGTTAAGATGAATTTCAAGTACTGGCAAGAAGTGGTTTAACGTAACTTTTGTAGTATTCGTTTGTGTTCTTTGGTTGGTTTGCTACTGGACAAGTATTTTGTTATTAGCATAAGAGCTTGCAATGCTTCGTCTATGCTAGATAGTTCAACTTATTACAGATTTCAGTATAACATTTTAATTGTAGTATATCCTGTGTAGTTCAACTTATTATAGATTTTCAGAATTATTTGTGTTGTGTAAGTGTATTATTTGTGTTGTGTAAGTGTAATGCAAGAGGATCTCAGAATTATTACAGACGGCATGCGAAGTATTCCTTTAAAAGAAAATTATTAATACACGACTCATTTATTCAAAGTGTCTCTCAATATATATAGAAATAAATTATGATGATGAACAATCGATAAGGTGAATTTTATTTTTCAAATAATTATTTCCTCGGATTTCATAGATGTTCTCAAGTGCTAATATTCAAAATATCTATAAAAAAATTATTCAATAGATTTTTTATTATTTAATTAGTAAGGGTAAAATTGTAAATTTTTCTTGATTCCCATTATTTTCTTTATTCATACCAAGCACCATCAATGGTAATTATATCCATTCCAGTATCTATACCAAGCACCATCAATCCAGCAATCATTCCCATTGCCATTAACTCCTCAATGAAAACCCATTATCATTCCCATTACCGAATATATACTAAGCGCCCCCTAATAACATATAACAACTCATTATGTTCCAAAAAGCACGACAAAGAGGCCATTTTTAAAATTTAGACAATTTAAGTCCATATAACACGTTTTCTAACTCAAACTTATGTATGATTTAATCTGTGTCCAGAGCAGGAAGAAGTATTTGTTCGTGAAATTTGATTACTACGGGGTTCATGTAATAATTTTAATAAAATTATTATATGGACTAAAAACAGAAAAAATACAAAAGTGGCAAACAAAAGATCCAAAAATTCTGGATTTTTACAAATTTAAATTCGTCTAAAACTACTTGGGATCTTGTAGGGCTCTAGCAATTGCATGGCCACCCAGATTTCCACAAACGTAAAACCTAACAATGAATAAAGAATTCTAAACAATAAAACTTAAAACTCCCCCTAACAAAATAAACCTTAAAATTAAAAATCATAACAGCGTCTAAGCACTATTCCTTTATAGTTTGCTTACTATGTTATAATATCTTCCTTGCAGCTTAATCTCACAAGGAGCACGTGAAAATCTAATTGGACAATGATTGAAAGAATGAGGAACAGATTAAAGAAACCTACCAAGAAAAAAAAATAAAAGTGCGAGTAGAACTATGAAAAAACATCTATTGATTAAACATAGTTCTAGTACGAGATCACTTTGTTGAAACTTGTAGTTATAGATATATTCGCTTTCAATCTCGATAGTGCAATGGAGCCTGTAGTTAATATCTAAATCTATGTTTTGACAACTTATTAATTTAGTTAAATTTGCTCCAGAAGTTAATGACTAAAATGATGATTTGTATTGACACTTTTAATTCATGCTCTAGAACTCTGGATAATGTTCTTTAATGAGCAGTCTTGTTTATTTTGAACCAAGATATCTTGTGCTTTCAAACTCAATTCCTAGACCATTTTTTAAACTCCTTTTTGCTAAAAGGGTTGTCAGCCTAGGCATAGAACATTTCTCCAAAAACACAAACTCCATGCCTAGATTGTCTGCCACTGCTGCTGCATAAACAAGATTCTGGCTGATACATCTCTTGGCTGACAAATCAATTGCCTGCAAAAGTTCTAATGCCTAAATTAGGCATCACAGCATTCAAGCTGTCATTAGCCTAAATTAATCATCCGCAGTACAGCTGAAAACACTTCCAACTCCCATCCGCAGATATCTATACAAATAGATGTTTTCTCTTGCCAGTTTTGGAGGGATCTGCAGTTTCCAATGATTCATCAACAACGGAAGCTTCTTGTATGATCAGACCCCGATTTCTAGTCAGCTTTCTGATGGGTGTTGCAGGGGCATGTGATTCCTCACCAGCAGTGCTCGATTTGCATGCACGTTTACCATCACCACAGCTGTTTCTGTGTGGCATCAGTTCTTCCCCAATGGCAACACTGTCAATCATTAGCTGCAAATACATAAATATTAAAGCCCGAAGTTATGCAAGAAAAATTATAAGAAACTACACAAAATCAGACAACAAATCATTTGGCATTGGTACTACAGCAAAGCTAGTTAACTTCATAATTTGTTTGTTGATGTAAACATCTCAGAGTTGGTAAAAGTTCTCTGGAGAAGAATTTTTTTTTCTATTTTAAGCTGATACATGATGGCATATTGTTACCAAAATCATGATAAGTTTTAATTCTAGAAATATTTGATAACATAAAGACATCGAGAATTAGGCCATGTCAATTAAAGGTATCCTTTCCTATGGCCCCTTTTTGTTCGCTAATTACTATCAGGAACATGATGAACTATCTGAATATTAATGAAAGAAATGCGTCATAATTGCTGCTTTAACATAAAAAGATTTGTTTAGCCAGGTATTCTATAAAAATATTCATATAGCAAAGGCCAAAGAAAGTCGCAAATGTCATAAGAACTGCTTACCTTCCAGTCCTTGAAATCAAATCTGAAAACAAAATGACTGTATGAGACTTCACCAGATGCAACAGCAGAGGCAGCAGGAGCATTTCTTGGAGCTGATAAAAGAAATTAAAGTTCATCAGAAGCACCACAAAGGATAACAAAGACCAATAAAAATCCTAGACCGACAAAGAGAACCTACAAATAATATGATGCCCATTGCTATTCACAGTCATCTCTGCTCTTCCCTCTTTTACTAGAAATGACAAGGCAAAAATATTTTCAACAGTTTGTGCAAATGATTCTCTATTTAGCACCAGGTTCTCCAGCCTTATACTTTTCTTTCTTCTTAAGATGTCAAACATGGTTGCCATATTCTTGTCAGTATCAGTTTTAACCTCAGTCCCAGAATCAGCAAGCTACATATCAACAAAACAGAGAACATAGAATGTCAAAGTTAACAGCTACTAGTAGCATCGTCCTTCACTCAACATGCTGTGTGTCACGGAATAGCAATGTTAAAGGTCAAAATTTGTCTATAGATATGCAATAATATTTCCAAGCATATTCATTCTAAAAGCTTAATACTAAGTAGCAGAGATTCCAGATATCGTAAGAGGGTTTCCTCTGGAACACTTACAGTACAGAAATAATAAAACAGGAGAGGTCCCTAGCTTATAAAGCAGCTTTACATACCATAGTTTAAACAAGTACAACTAATTAGAAAGAACATGATCTGAAACTATGGCAATGATGCAAGCGTTAAAAATTGGCCAATAAATGATTGGAAATATTGAAGGGCAGAAGCAACGTTAAGAGAGACACTCCGATAAAATTTCATTAGTTTATTACAATATATTTCAACAACACTTTTGTACCTGAAACGTTGCTGAAGAATATTATACTAAAGCGTCCAAGAACTTTTAATGTTTAAGCAGTTTAAAAAAAATGGAGAAATATCCTAGCTAAAATAAGTTAACAAGAATAAATAATCCTAACCTCTTCTGGCTGAGTGTTTTCTGTTGGTTTTGTCCTTTTTCTCTGAACAACAACCTTACGCTGCTTCAATTCATTGCCCATAGGACCAATCCTGGCAACATTATAACGCACAAGAATGACAGACAGAACATTTCAGCTTATTAATAACATGAATCTGGTACGATATTTTAAGAATGATAAATATAAAATATACATATAGTCAATTCAAACACTAAATAATTTACAAGAACCATACATTGTGGAGCATCCAAAGGCATTCCTGCAAATATGGGCTACATTATGGCCGAGATCTGACCATTGGATAATGTTTCCTCCTCCAGTTACTTCTCCATATTTCTTTAGAAGAGCATTTACAAAATCTGAAGGGGTTACTCCTTCATTTGCTTGAGACTTAACAGATGTTACCAAGGTGCTGGTAATGTCTAAAAGGGCCTCCGCATCTGCCACCTGCTCCCTAGGCTTCTGAACTGTATTATATGCATGAGAGGAAAGTTAATTGATTCTCTCTATTTTTTTCTGAAAAATTAATTATTATAGGCAAGTAAACAGAGAGAAGAGGGGGATGAAATAATTAAAATATAAAGATTCTATTTGTGGATGGAGATGACGGGCAAATAAATCTACACCAGCAAAAAGAAGAAAAGTGGTAGTGGAAGAATTCACAATTACATACTACTTTGCAATACCACAGTTAAACTCTGGAGGAATGAAACAATCAGTTTGTTTTTTTTTCAAGTATGATCAAACCAAAACCCTAAAAGTTGTTGATTATACAGGCAAATCAACAATCCAGGAAATAATAATCACAAAGAATAACTGAAACTTGGTGCCATATATGCACACATCTAAATTGCATAGATCAAGGAACAAGAAAAAGTAATGTTGCATTTGTACTTGGAAATGAGGAAGTAAAAAAGGGTGTGAAAAAGTTTAAGTGAAAAAAGATGAATTATGCATTATTTCCAAAATATGTCTTTTATCTTATTCGTTTAAACAGAATTGAAGCATCTCGCTTGTTTATGTTGATGAGGTGTAAAATTTATTTCCATCCATTTTCATTTGTCTTAAACAGAAATAAACTAGATATTGATCATCTTATTTCTTTTCTTTCCATTTCTCTTAGTTTTGTTAAAGAAAAGGAAACAATGTCTGTATACGCTCATATAAGAATATAAAAATAAAGGAAACAATACTACTAAAAAATTTGATTAGTTAAATAGTAGAGATTACTATTTGGTGCTGAAAATATAAATGACAGCTATCACAAAAAGAATCCATTATATCAATGCCATCTTGATTACATCATGGAGGTCGACCCAGAAATTAAACTAGACCAAAATGAACTATAATGGTACATTCAAGTCAATCATCTTTCTTTTAGACAGCAGCACATATAACATCTAAGAACACCTAGGTAATGAAAAGTAACCGTGCATAAGCAACTACAACGCTCACTGGATCCATGCCCATGTGAGCGAAGCAGCTTTGCATCTGATAGGGAGTTGGAACATGAGAAGCGAATTCGCAGAGCTTTGCTATGGCATGGTATTCGAAAACGAAGGTACACGAGACATGAGATAGCGCTAGATTTATGATTATTCAACTATTCATACCGAGCTCGTGCAAGTTTTCAACCTCCGTAATGATCGAGTTGAAATTGTCGGAATCAACTCCCGTAATATCCTCCCTCTTATCTGAACCAGACGCCCAAAATTGAAGAAAACCCTAATCAGTCAAGAGAACTACATGGTCCTCCGAAATCAAAGAATTTGATACCGACCGCTGATCAGGTTCTTGACCGCCAGATAACGGGATCGAAGAACCCGACGCTCAGCTGCTCCTTGGCCAGTTGACGGTGCGACTCCGACATCGCTCTCCTGACCGTTTTTTCTACTGCAGCGCTCCGCCGGATCGCCTCTATCGGTTGCTACATATCGTGAACTTGCGGGTCTGACCATCCTGTCTAGCGGCGGTGGGAGATCAGTGGAATCTGCAGAGATGGTGGAAAATAGGGATTGAGGAGAGGCGAAATGGGAGTGGGTAGGGTTTTGAGGGGAGAAGACGATGGAGAAGAGAGGGATCGGCCAATCGGGTGAAAGAAGATAAAAAGGGCGGCAGCGGATTTGAGAATTCAAGTCCCGCGCGTTCCCAATTCCAATTCCAATTCCAATTCCCCTCCCTCCCTCCCTCGAATGATGCAATCGGGGCAGAGTCGGAGAGAGAGAGAGAGCGCGCGCGTTTGTGAGTGTGGTAATGCACGTCCAGTCAACTGCGAATTTTATAATGTCTTTTTGATAAAAAAATAAAAAAGATGCCTCTTTTTTATATTTTTACTTACGGAAATACATAGATTTCAAAAGGAGAAAAAAATAAAAAACTTCTTATATTTGTCAAAAAAAAATATTCATTTCCAAAAATAAAAAATAAAAAATATCTATTTTATACCAAAAATATCTTAAATTTGAGAGTTGCTGTTGTAACTGTTATAATATTAAAAAATCATTATTTCACAAAATATTTTATATTATTTTGACTAGAATTATTTAAATTTTATTATAATTATTTTAATATAGTCAAACTTAGTTTAAAATAATTATAACAACTACTAAATAACTAACTCATAATTCAATCTGATTTCTAAAAATCGGAAATTCCATAATTAGATTAGAAAATAATTTGGAAATTTTTCCAAATTCAAACATACCTAATTGGATTAAGAAACAACTTTAAAAATTTTGGAAATTTCAATTAGGATTTAGTAAATAATTTTTAAATTTGAAAGTTACCAATAGGTTAGGAAACAATTTTCAAAATTATATTTCCTAACTGATTAGGAAATAATTTTCAAAATTAAAATTTTCTAATAAATTAGAAAATAATTTCAAAAAGTATAATTTCCTAACGGATTTGGATATAATTTCAAAAATTAAAATTTCCTAATCATACATGAAATATGCCACTAGTACCATTGGTGCTACTAGGCCCATCTTCGATCCTTTTCGAGAAGACTTACAGCAACTTACATTATGCAAAAACTTAGATTTAAGATCTGTGTAGGAAACACAAACGACTCTGATACCATTTGTTCAGAGGTTTTCAAGATTGATCCTGTCGACAAGTGAAGATCGGTTCTCACTCGGCTGACTCGGTCTGACCAAGACGACTCGGTCTGCTGTAGCACGGGGGGTCGTGCTTAGGCTTAACCACGGGTCAGATACCACTCACTCGGGTCGGACCACAATTGAGCACTCAAAGTGGAGTTGAGGTTGCAAATGACAGCAATCCCTTCTTTGGAGCCCAAAGGGGTTTATATAGGGGAGGGGAAGCTCTCTGTCATGTCAGAGTTGTCTTGGGGTTTATATAGGGGAGGGAAAGCTCTCTGCCATGTCAGAGTTGTCTTGTCTCATTAAGGATGGGTCAATTGGCAAACTGAGCTAATGATAGCTTTAGTGGCCTTGTGAGACTGCTACAGCAGCCTGACAACCTGTCTAAACTGCCTCTTCTGATCCTCATTAATATTTGGCAGCCCTGCATCGTCGAAAACACCTTTTGTTCTTCTTCATCTTCCTCGCCCAATCGCCCAATCGCCCAGTCGCCCTCTTTCCCCGATCGAGACCCATCGCCGGTAGCCAAGGCCGTGGATTTAAGGTTTAATTTCATATGTGACGGTGTTTATGAGTGGGGTCGAAATATATATTGGTTTTCAAATCGTAACTTTGGTCTCACGTTTTGGAATGGTTGATTGGAAAGTTTTCATTGTTGTGATACTACATGTATGCCATGTGTTGGAAACTCAACGAATGACTTTGATTTAGAATGGAAGATTCGTTTTCCTCATTCAACCGTACTGTGAACTCTAAAGATTAAATTAATGAATCAGACAGCAGACAAATTGAACCTGAGATGATCGATCCGGTCCTATGGAAATTTTTCACCAGTCATCAGAGTAAATCGGGAAGCGTTCGCGGGGGTAGTCTAGAAGCCTAGCGTCCCAAGGTTCGCGCTCCATTTAGAGGAAAAATCCATGCAAAATGCGCTGTAGCTGAGGATCGAACCAAAGATGCCTGGGTTAACTACTAGCGACCTTACCGTTGTAACATAGCCCCGGGGGCTACATATTTTCCGAACATAAAGCCCATCATGTACTGTGAACTCTAAAGAGACCAAGTGAGTGGGTGTAATTGAATAGCATGGTTAAGGTTAATTGGGGATGAATTGTGTGTGGATCACAACTTAAGCTTTGAGTTATGCTTTTCCTAGTTATTGGCTTATTGCCATGAGGTGTGAGGTAGAGATGGGTTGTTCTGGATTGTGGTCCTCCTTTCCTTGGGCCATGGGCCCCATGAAGCTGTAGAATTGTGGATTTACATTTTACGATCACCTTGTCGTGAGTTGTGTTAAGGGTTAGCTTGGATTAGGGAGGTTACTTTTGGTTTCCTCACTACCAGAAAAATTGGTGTTTGCGGCGGTTTATAACCGCTGGGAAAGTATTTTCCGGCGGTTCACCAAACCGCCGCAGATAATGGCGTCCTTAAACCATTTAGCGGCGGTTTGTGTGAACCGCTGGAACAACCGCCACTAATATATAATTCCCGGCGGTTCTCCCGGCGGTTCTATTAGCGGCAGTTCTATTAGCGGCGGTTTTGCAAACCGCCGGAAAAACAGTTTGCGGCGGTTTGCAAACCGCCGGAAAAACAATTTCGCGGCGGTTTGCAAACCGCCGGACAAACATATCCCGGCGGTTCCAAAACCGCCATAACAATCTTCAAACCGCCTTCTTACCCGTAAGTAAATGGTTTACCGGCGGTTCACAAACCGCCGGTGAATGTTTTCCCGGCGGTTCTCAAACCGTCGGGAAATCAATCATCGGTGGAGTAGGTGAGTATTTTCCGGCGGTTTACGACGGTTTTCAAACCGCCGGAAAATGATTTCCTGACGATTTCGTGAAAATTTCAATACTGCGGCAAAATTCGATAGCAATCGTTTAAAATTATTGATAATTGAGGTAATTTACACTATATCAATTACAAACATTAATATCAAATACAAAACATTTATAATTTAACATTCAAACTGTATTACAATTGTTTCTTTCCTCTTGCTATTTGAGGATCCATGAAACATAACATTCAAGCATTCAACAGTTGCAAAAGTATTACAAGATTCATGAAGTTATTGCAGAAGTATTACAAGATTCAAGTATTGCAGAACTATTACAACATAACATCCCCTTGCTGCTTGAGCCCTGCTTCAGGTAGAGCATCAGCATCAGCTAGTGCATCAGCCTTAGGTAGAGCAAATTTCAGTAGTCGGACAACATCAGCTAGTGCATCAGCTGTGCAGCAATCAGAATTGAATTCAAAATTCAAATAGTGTGCAAATCAGTAGCAAAATTATAAAAGACAGCAATTAGAATTTATATTGTGTAAATTGTGTAGCGTTGAAGCAATAACAGAATTCATAACTATAAAAGACAGCAGATTGCTATGCAAATCAGTAGCCAGACAACAATAACAGGATAGCTCACTGAACTTGAAAGCAAGTCTAAGCAAGGACATGGTTAACTGCAAAATGGAGTAGCAATAAGTCCCAGTAACTGCAAAATGGAGTAGGAACAAATACAGCAGCCGTGTGCAGCCATCACCACCACTGCAAAATGGAGTAGGGCACCAATGGCATGGGCAGCCCCCCATTTCTGAAATGCAGCCGTGTGCAGCCATCACCACCACTGGCATCATACTCCATTTTGCAGCTATAAATTTGGAACAAATACAAACATCCAAAACTACTTTGATAGCCCAAAATCTACACCCAGTTCCAATATTAAGCCAATTTGCACACAAGCTAAATAAAAAACCAGGAGAAATGCATAATGGTTTGAGTGTCCCATTGATCTGACCCTTAATTCTCAATTCACATAAGTAGCGAACTGATGCAGCAGAAATGTCATTAGCAAACTGATTTTCTTGTCATTTCACCCCAAAAAGAGAGAGAAAGTCAGGAGAGGTTGACTTTGATAATAAAGAAGTATGATAGTAGAGAAAGACAACCATTAATATCTTACTCAATCATGCACATGGAAAATGAATAGAAATTTGAACTCACATAATTCAGCTTAAAGGCAAAAGGAGAAAGGAAAATGCTACTACATCAAAATTTAGATTGCAAGCGCTCAGTCTCCATCCATTCAAATCAATTCCCGGTGGTTCTCAAACAAGACAATGATTTAAGTCTACAAAGAAAATTTAAGATCTACAAAAGCAGAAGCTAACATCTCATGAAAAGTAGAAACAGGAAATAAAAATAGCAAAAGGCAGAAGCTAACATCTCTAAGATCTATAAAGAAAATTTAAGTCTTCTAAAAGCACGCAATTGAAAAGCACAAAATATATAAATGCTAATCTTCATGAAAAAATAGAAGCCTTGATATATAGATACTCACAGCAAATTTTAGAAGTCGGCAGGATTTTCAACACTTGAATCTCCAATAAGCAAGAGTTTGAACTAGTAGTCACTGCAAAGAAACTTGCATAACTTAGATTCATACCAAAGTAGACGGCTTTAGATCCATAGAAAATCAAGCGAATTTTTAAAAGAATAAGCCTTGATATATAGATGGAAGAAACTATATAATCATAGGCAATAGAAAATGAATCTTGCAAGATATATATCACATTATTTCAACATATTTCTCAATATTAATTAAGTAATGAGGGTTAACACATTAACTTGTTCATTGCAATGAAGAAGACTAATTTTAAAAGCTAATTGAACAATAAATAACGACTTATGATTTATCCAATAAATAACTTACAATATTCAACAATTTGGACCATGATTGGAACGATCAAGAAGCTGTTGAGCATCATGACTAGCTGAGGACGATGGTCTTGCACCTTGTGAGTGAGGTGCACTCCCTTCATCTGGGGCCTGAAATTACAAATAGAAGATATAATTGTCAGCATTTACATTACATAATCAGCAGCTTCTATAGAACGTGGAATACTAATTTTAAAAAAAAAATACTAAAAGTATTTTAATTAATTTTAAAAGTGCTAACATAAGTACCATCACATTAAGCAAAGCGGCCAATTCAGGTGGCAAATTGCTTCCTTGCATTTGCAACATATATTTAACAGCTCCCTCAATTGCTTGTCTTTTTGATCTTTCTGTTTCAAACATAGATTCCAGATTCTGTACCTTAACTCTAGATGCTTCTAATTCGGACTTCATCTCAGTCATACATATTTGTAGTCCATGATCAACAGGTGCATTTGAACATGTAGTTTGTCCAAAGACTTGAGTAGGACAAGGCCCAGAACCCACACCTCGAACTCGGCCAGGGTGCTCCTTCCCTATAGCTTGAGAAAGTGAATCATTTTTTGAAAATCCTTTGGAGGAATCATCTTCACGCTCAATATTGATAATATTTTCCTGGGGACATAAGATTTTATCAATTATACATTAAAAATGAAGTATAGTGTTTCTAGAAAAAATTATGATATGACAACTTTAATTAATACCAAACTTACACCAATGACTTGAGCATTGTCGTGAATATAACAACCATCCTTTTTCTTATGCAACATCACCCATAACTCCCCTCTGCTTATGCTGCTTCCACGTTGTCGTTCCTATCTCACATTATTGACATATAGTCAAGTAATTAAACAAAAACTTGAACTAATAAGTGAATTAATGGGACTATTACCTCTTCGTGTTTTCTCCTTGCTATGATTTTTGAACCACCTGTGTGGGTGTATAATTGCTTCTTTCGATTTTCAGCATTTTTCTTACACAAGTCCTATTAATGGATAATAAAAAATAGATCCAAACACTAAGAGAAATTCAATCAATGAAAATAACCAGAATTATGATATGTCACCTGGGTTTTCTCACTCAATCGATACTCAATGAACCATCTCCAATGGTTTTCATCAATTCCAGGAGGTCGATTTGCCACATTTTCCTCCCTACTCAAAGTGTTATCATAGAATTCATGAAATAAGCTAGACCTGGTGTCTTTCCAAGCTTTCCCAATACGTTTCATGATATCATTCTTCAAACGATTATCCACTATATGAAATTTATTCTGCATACGAAATCAAAAACATTAGTTTCAGTCACGAATATTACAAAAGACATTGAAGAATAAAATTATTTACCTGAATGATGCTATTATACACCGCGTCCTTATATAATTGAGGAACCTTACGCCAAGAGATAAAGCAAATTGGGAATTTATTGAAATCACTTCCCAACACTCCTAAAAATCCACCCAAAAGTCCACCTGCATCGCCTATGGCTTGCCCAAGCTCATTGCATGGAACTATAATTTTTCGACCGTTTGGAATTGACCAAACATCTTGCACCATGTATTGTGCTTCTTTACTTGTGTGATCCAGCTCATCTAAAATGCATAATTTTTTTTATTTACTAAGTTTATAGATTAAATATGAAAAAAACAATAAAACTAAGAATTTTACACACTCTAGCATAAACTTTAATCTATCAAACATAAATGATCATAGTAGAAGTAAAATTTTAAAAAATAAAGAAAGAAATTTGTTACCAATAACATTAACAACCCAATAGCTTTTCTTCCTGCTACTACTTGATGCAGTGTCACCATTTTCCTGATCATGTGAACCAGCATCTTCATCCTCTAGGTTAGCCTCTTGAGCATGTAAATGGTGAGATGGAATCGAAGTAGATGCCCTATGATTATATTGCACTGAATTAGCTCCAATTTGTGTTGGTGTATTCACTTGAGCTCTGCTATTAATTTGTGGACTTGAATGATCAACCGTATTAGAAGTTGGGAGTAACTGAGCATCACTAGAAGCAGGTGGAACTAAATAAGATGCAGTGTCAGCTGGGGGAATTGGGCGAGCCCTAGTATGAGTCTCTGGCAAAGTTGTAGTTGATTTCTCTGCCACTGATGGAGCAACTTTAAATCGTTTATTCCTAGGCATGGCTGCAATTTGGGGAAAAATATAATTTTAGGAAATAACAAATCAAAGGGACTATATCAATTATTGTGAAAAAAATGCCCCTGAATCTGAAACAAAGAAAATTGGCATAAACAAAGAACATGAAAAACAACACATCTACTACTTACGCACATAAGACTTCAAATGACCTAGGTACCTTCATATTAAAAAGTTTATTGATTCAGATAAAACAATCTACTACTTATTTAAAGAAAATTAAAAAAAATAAAATTTGGAAGGTTAAGTTCACCTTTCGATTGGATACATCCATCGATAATGCACCGGGCCTCCCTCTTTTACTTCATCAACTAGATGAACAATTAAGTGAACCATGACTGTGAAAAATGACGGAGGAAAAATCATCTCCAAATGACAAAGAGTGTGAACAATTTGATCTTGAAGGGTAACAAGATCACTGGGGTTCAACACTTTACTGCATATTTGTCGAAAGAACGAACAAAGATCAGCTAAAATTGCAAAGACTAGACCAGGCATAGCATTCCTCAAAGCAATTGGTAAGAGTTGTTCCATTAGAATATGACAGTCATGACTTTTCAACCCAAACATCTTACGTTGTTTTAAATCAACACATCTTGAAATGTTGCTTGAGTAACCATCTGGAACAACCACATTCTTCAAGGTCTTAAGAAATATATCCTTTTGTTTATTTGACATAGTAAAAATAGCTGAAGGATATTTCCCATTCTCATTTGGCCAAAGAGCAGATCTTATGCCCATAGATTGTAGGTCTTTTCGGGCATTAAGGTGATCTTTTGTCTTACCACTTTCATTGAGCAAAGTGTACAAAACATTGTCACACACGTTTTTCTCAATGTGCATTACATCAAGATTGTGGCGCAATGCATTAAACTCCCAATAAGGAAGTTCAAAGAATATACTCTTTTTTCTCCAATGTGATTCATCTTCATTGGCATTTCGCTGCCCCCGTGCTCTTTTCCCTTTCACCTCTGGTGTCTTCCCAAATGAAACCTGGATATTCTCAACCTGACTTAAAATAGCTCAGCCTGATAATTTTACTGGTGGAATTCTTCTATCAATTTTACCATCAAATCGGGCTTTATCCAATCTAAATATGTGACCAGCATGAAGAAAACGACGATGACCCATAAAACACCATTTTCTACTATGATGAAGTCGGCAAGGTTCAGTATCAATATTGCATATAGAACAAGCTAGCTTACCATATGTGTTCCACCCAGACAATGTCCCCAAACCTGGAAAATCACTAATTGTTCACATCAATGCTGCACGCATTTTAAAACTTTCATTCGATGAAGCATCAAATGTTTCAACACCATCCCACAACACTTTAAGCTCATCAACCAAAGGTTGCAAGTAAATGTCTATGTCATTCCCTGGCATTTTCTTACCTGGAATAATCATCGAGAGAATGAAGTTAGTTTGTTTCATGCATGTCCAAGGAGGTGTATTATACGGAACGAGAATCACAGGCCAAATGCTACAATTAGTGCTCATGTTTCCGAAAGGATTAAATCCATCACTAGCTAAGGCGAGGCGAACATTACGTGTATCTGAAGAAAATTTTGAAAATTTAGAGTCAAATCTTTTCCATGCCTCAGCGTCTCTCGGATGTCTCAAGAAGCCATCCTTATTACTATCCAGAGCATGCCATTTCATATCATCGGATGTCTTACTAGACATGAACAATCTTTGCAGCCGAGGAATTAGTGGAAAATAACGAAGAAACTTTGCTGGTTGTTTTTTCCTTTTAGCAGAATTTTTCCATCTAGTTGTGCCACATCGCTTGCATTCATTCAAACTTTTATCTGGTCCCCAATATAGCATGCAATCATTTGGACATGCATCTATCTTCTTATAACTAAGACCAAGTTTTTTTATAGTCTTTTTGGCCTCGTATAATGATTCTGGAATCTTTGCATGCTCAAAGGCATCATGCAATAGCTCAATTATCATCGACAAGGCCTTGTCACTCATCCCACAAATGCATTTGATGTGGTACAACTTTACTAAAAATGAAAGCTTTGAGTACTTTGAGCATCCTTGATATAATTCTTGTTCCCCATCTTTAAGCAAATCATAAAACTCCTTAGCTTTACCACTCGGACCCTCTTGTAAATGTGGCATCCTTCCTTCACCTTCATTTAATGGTTCATGCATTGTGGAATCTTGACTGACATGTGGTATAGGGAATATAAAAGCATCTTGAATCATGTCATGTATTGGATCTTCAGAAGATTTAGTATGTTGCGCTTCATGCCTATAACTAGAAGTCTCTCCTTCACCTCTCTCATCGTGTAATAGCCAAATTGTATATCCCGGTGGAAAGGGCCTTAACAATAAGTGATCGTACACCTCTTCTCTAGTCTGGTATAGTCTGAATCCACAACGAGAACAAGGACACTTTATCCTATTATCGGATGATGCATTAGCAAATGCAAAGTCTAAAAATTTCAATAATCCATCCATATATTCGGGAGTATCTCGCGGCTTCAAAATCCAACTTTTATCCATATCTAATTCAATAATTAAAAATTCAATTAAAGACATGCTAAAGTGGGGGATTAAAATAACCACTAACTAAGGCATATAAGAACTTGAAAGTATATAAAAGACAAATAATAAAGAACATATAATAAATAAACAATCAGAAACACATAAATCTAAGTTATGAGTTGCAACTACAATTCATGGATTATGTTATGAATAACTATGATGCAAAGATTCCTTCTAATTGAGCATATGGGCCATTACAGAATATGTATCAAATGCTAAACAAATGAAAAAAAAGAAATTCTTCATATAGTTCAGTTTTATAACATCACAATACAGAAATAATCCAATTTGATATGATTGATAAAAAAATGAAGATAACCCACACTAATTGACTGATTGGCTTATCCTGATTATAGAAGCACGCATCAGAAAACAATAAGCTTTCCTTGGGCAAAAATGCTCTAAAGTTTAATAGGATTGGTGGCCCGGCTAAAGGGATAATGAATAGATAGTGAATAACTTTCTTGTAAACAAAATCACAGCCAATTAATCGTTCTATAACTTTCTGCAGTTGGAGATGGCAAGAGATGAAATCAGATTTAAAGGTTGGTAATGGTACATAGTTTCACCTAAGTGCAATTATCTAGATGATGAGAACTTCTACTCTACTTGGAAAATGTAAATAACCAATGCAATAAGTGGCATATCTTGAGTTAGATCTCATCATGTTAATCCCAGACAGAATGAATGTTATTCTTCCTTCAAACTCGATGCAAGTCTATATCTTTGGTAAAGTTAACAATGAACACTAATATATAAGGGGAAGGATTGGATCAAGATTTAGGTTGCTAGACTATGACAAAAGTTAAAAGGCTGGCATATATGATAACCAAGATTTAGGTAAAACAAATGCACTTGAATGAAAGATTGTATGCTCAAGCTAATGTAAAGATTAGTAGATTATAGGTATTCTTTCAGCTACATGTTCATAGATCAATTTAAAGATACCTATGTGGCCCTAAATTATCTTTACCTGCAGATACTCAGACACTAGCTCAATGTTTTAATTTGCTTTTATGCTAGAATAGACCAAATCAGCAACAAAAGGCCCAACTGATTTACTAATAAAATGACACAAATCAACTTAGTAATTAACAAATCATGAAGCGAAAGATGAACAACTACAACAGAAAAAAACAACCATATGTTTTGACTATTTAGTGTCAGTTACTTGGAATCTATAGAGAAAAGATGAACAACTAGTTTCACAATATATCAACCATAAAACATTTCATTTTTTATAGTAGGTGTACAGAGCAGTAAAACATGAGAAAATTTAAAATATATTGGTTAGAAAATTTTATAGACATCACAATATCAAAGGTCAAAAGAATAACTCAATGAACAATTTAAAAGTTGACTAATGACACAATTTAACAGGAACAAAGGATAATTTAGTGATTAAATCAACTGGAAAATAAAATAAAATAAAATTAAATTAAATAAAAACTAGGAAACATAACTAGAGAAGACAGAAGGGGTAATACAGAAATATGATTGGGGAAGCTAGGTTTCTTCATCTCTTTTGGGCGAAAACCATTCATTCAAAATATGGGTAATATAGAAATATGAGGAAGCTAGGTTTCTTCACCTCTTTTGACAACACCGAAATATGAAGATGTACTTCACTGGGATTTCTGAGAAAATGAACAGCAGATGAACGGCGACAGAAGATGAACGGCGACAAAGAAGGGGAAGGGCGATAGAGAAAATGAACAGCAGCCGAAGGTCTCTTGATCGGAGGCTGGACGTTGCGAGAGAGGGAAAGCTAAGGCACGCAACGGCGCAAGAGAGGGAAATAAGAGGGAAAATCTAGCTTAT
Organism: Boesenbergia rotunda; assembly: GCA_024364735.1. Lineage (NCBI taxonomy): Eukaryota > Viridiplantae > Streptophyta > Magnoliopsida > Zingiberales > Zingiberaceae > Boesenbergia > Boesenbergia rotunda. Next base: position 182,065 of record JAGFNQ010003059.1, on the reverse strand, counting down.
GACGCGAGATGGAAAGGAAGCGGCGTGAGAGGGAAAGCCAAGGCACGGAACGGCGCAAGAGAGGGAAAGAAGAGGGAAAACCTTGCTTGTGGCGCGAGGTGGAAAAGAAGCGGCGAGAGAGGGAAAAAGGGCGTGAAATGGAGAAGCGGCGGTTCACCATGAGAGGGAGCGGCGGTTCAACCCTATCAATGCTAATATGTATTAGCGGCGGTTCAATGAACCGCCGTTAATCAAAATATAAACCGCCGTTACTTCTTAAACCGCCGCAAATCAACCTTATAACCGCCGCAAATTACCAAACCGCTGCGAAATAAAATTTAACCGCCGCGAATTAATATAATTTGCGGCGGTTATTCCAAACCGCAGGAAAACACAGGATTCGGCGGCGGTTTAATAAACCGCCGCTAAATAACCGCTGGCAAACAACATTTTTCTGGTAGTGCCTCCCTTGGTTGTGGTCCTAAGCACCGTGTGGGTTTAGAAATGGTGAGTGTGAGTTTTGGGGTAGGTTAAAGTTAAACTTAAATTGAACCTAAGCCCTATAACCAGTGGTAATTGGGATTAACCCTAACACGGTATGATTAATTAGTTATAGCTAGCTACTGACTATGTAAATAACTAAATAATTATGCTCTATGATGTAGAGCTTTGCTATTTTCATTGCCGATATTATTGTGGACGGAGGGTTTTTTTCACTTTCGGATTACTATATCAGAGACGAGTACCTTCTAACTTATCTCTGTAGATATTATTAAGTTTCTATGCATGGTTTCTTTTATGCATAATAGTAGGATTTACTTTTATTTGCCTTTTGTTTATCCTACTTAATAGTTAATACTTAACCCTTTGACATACTCAAAGTTTGTTTTCAATACAGTCTTCATGTTTGATGCTTTTATTATATTAGAGTATGTGTGCATAGGAAGATTTGCATGTCATACACTTGACATTTATTGATAAATATCATTATTGCATACCTAGTAGGTTATTTGTAGGTCATAATTTATGTTTCAGACCTGTGCATGTCATATTGAGGTTTGCTTGATGGATGTTGCATGTGTTAGTACCATGCACTATCATTGCATTATTGCATAACTAGCGATTCTTAGCTCTCTTGTGGTTAAGACGAATAGTCAGTCACATCAAGATCTGCAAACACTGTCACTAATGGGTTAATAGTACTATCAAAAGTGTGTGCAGTTGCCCTGTCAAGGCTCCGCTCGGCCGTTTATGGATAGTGTTCCCGCATCATGATAGCAGACAGGGATCTCTCCTCTTTCCCGTGATACGAGGAGATGAGAACGGTGCTCCCCCATATGACTTGGGGTAGGTGGGTGTTCTCCGTCAGTATCCTGTCCACTCGGTCACTCAAAAGCAATGATGATAGAGTGCATAGAGTTGTCATAGCCCTACCCACTCGACCTCACCCATGACCAATGATGGTGGCTGACTGGCATCGGGGGTGACCATGTCATTGCATCATGTGCACGATTATATAGATTACATCTGTTTGTGTTTGCTGCACTTGTTTGAGTTATGGTTGCTGCATTTGGAAGACATGCATATACATAAGGTATTTCATTTGCTTATGGTCTGCTGATCATTCAGGTTCGGGGATTTATGACCTTTATACCCCTCAAGTGAATTTGATATGGGTTTGCACTTGCATATAAAGTATCAATCATGTAATCTAATTTTTCATATGAGACTGTATTTGCTTACTTCTGTACTACTATTGTATGACCTTTTATAATCATGCATATCTATCTGTTTTTATACCCATGGTGTCTCCTGGACTCACAATTGTTTGTTTGTTTTTTTCTTTTTTAGGAGGACGCTTCCAAGAGAGCCTAGCAGCCAATCCCGCTTACCGAGTAGTGATTTCGTTTTGTTCTGTATTTTCCTTTAGTTATGGTTAGGATGTACTTTTATTTTATATATGTTTTGTGGACTTATGCATGTTATGGATTTATGTATTTACGTTATCGGTCTGCCCAGAGGGCACTTTGGAGTTTGGTTTTGTAGTGATCGCGACGGTATACTTTTTGGTGCAGGTGCTGAATATTATTTCATTTCATTATTTGTTAAATTGTTAGATGAGATATGTATAGAGACCATATTATGTATGTACAAGATTCATATTGTCCGTCGTACAGAAAAAGTGTTGCCCGACTTCTCGGGACGTGACATATATATATATATATATATATATATATATATATATATATATATATATATATATATATAAAAGAATTAAAATGATTAAAATTTGTATAATTAAATTTATTTAGGAAAATAAATTTTTATGTGTGAGAATTAAGAGAGAAATAAGTTTATATAAATTAATAGAAATTATTAAATTTTTTCTAAATTTTAAATGAATCTTTTTATATTTTATGGGAATAAATCGATAAGAGATAGTATGTTTGAACTACCTGTTCAAATGGGAGTTGATTGTCCTTAAAGTTACCACCTAGATAATCAAACCCTAAGTTAGGATTACACCTCCCTCTTCCGCCCATGTGTATGAATCATATTTTACAATATATTAAAGTAAATAAATAAATAATTTTATTTATTTATTTCATCTGAATAAACCAGACGGTTACTAACCATTTGAAGTAAGGGAGATTGCACAGTACGGATTTGTGAATGTTGGAAAATAATGGCCACAAATAATGAAGCCATACAACTCTTCACATTTCACAAAGGGTGCATACCATTATATACATATAAATATCCTCCATTATAGAACAATAAACTGGTTAGATGTTTGAGTCTTAAAAAAATTAAATATAATTTTTTTAAAGAAAAATCGAAGTGTCATCAATCGATGAAGTCATAATTAACTTCAAAAACGAAATCTACGTTTCGCGTAGATGAATATAAACTATTAATTTGTTCAAAATTAATAACGAGTGAATAAAAAAATTAATTATTTAAAGTCAGCTCAAAATTGACATAGAAGGAAGTAGATGGGGATTAGTCTCACATATGAAATTTCCAAAGGTGTTTGCTTTCTTATATGTGTCTATGTATTAATTAAGTTAAAAAGGAAAAACATAGGTGGTCTTTTCACACCTGCGAGCCCGCCACGCTCGCACGCTCGCACATGCGCAATGAGCGCTTTGTTGACACACTTTGTACTTCATACGTACGTATCGTCGCAAGGAGCATTGAGGAGACGCATCGTATGACGTGGCATAGCCTACGGGGCACTCGGGTGATGTGTCGTAGAGATGACTGGACTGCTTACTGGGCGAACGAATGACAACTGTTGGATCGAAGAGGGGTGCTGGATCGTAAGTAACATGATCTGGAGCGTTGATCGCGAAAAGTCACAATCTGACCGTTGATGATGAGACTTGATCCGAAGCATCAGATCAAATCTGGTGGCTGAGATCAAAAGGGGATCTGAAGGTTACAACCATCTAGATCTGATGGCTGAGATCAAAGGGCTATATAAAAGGCTACATTCCTCTTGATCGAACGACCCAGATCAATTCTAAACCAAAGGTCACACCCATTCACTAAAAGGTACCTCACATCTTCCCTTATATAAATAAAGTCTCTTAGATGCTGGATTCATTCATTCAATCATTAAAAGTTCATTATATTCATCTCATCATGTACATCTAGAGTCCAAAAAGTCTATGAAAAGGTTCGCTGGTCTCAAAATTTATAGTGTTATTATTTCAAGACATCGTCGTTGTATCTTGGTAGACGAATTGCTGTTATCCGTGAGCACTAGCCTCGATGATATATCATATCAGTTTGCATCCCTCCGGCAGCAACCTCGGAATCGCCTCCAACGGAACTCACCCTTCTGAGTGTTTTGTGTGACTTTTAAGAGTTCTTTAAAGGTTTAAGAGTGAGAATTTCTTGTTATTGCTAGACAAGAAATTCATATAGAGGTTTCATTATATCCTAGGAGAGTATCGTCATCAACCCATAGCAACTACGTGTGGGGGCGTATATCTCTCTAAAGATAGCGACTGATTTCGTGCCTTAAAACCACAATCTTCAAGGTCTTGTTCATCATCTTCTACACTTCTTCCAAACTGTTAAGATTTAAAAGCTTTATCTCTTTAGAGGTTTTAGCCAGTAGTCCGAGTCCTTGGTTCGTCCGAGTCTTTTGCCTATTGAGTAGTTTTAGTGCTATGAATTAGGTGATAGTGGTTGAATTATTCAGCTGTAAAAGCCTATAAATAGGCTCTGTTCCTTTTCGTTAATCATCAATTAGAAGGCTTTTGTGTTCTCTCTTGTCACCGTAGCATATATTTCCTTTTCAAGCTTCTTTTATTTCTCTTGTCACAGCAACAGTGGTATCAGAGCCAGGTTCAAGAAGGCAGCGACTTTCATCTTGCAGCAGCAAGACTCAATGGCATCTGAAAATAATTTTGCGCAACCTGTGATTCCATGTTTTGATGGTCATTATGACCATTGGAGTATGCTAATGGAGAATTTTCTATGATCAAAAGAATTATTGGCAAATCGTTGAATTTGGAATCCAAGCATCATCTGAAGATGCAACCTTGACTGATGTCCAAAAAACAGAATTGGAAGGGAGAAAGCTCAAAGACTTGAAGGCAAAAAATTACCTTTTCCAGGCAATTGATCGTCCCATCTTGGAAACAATTCTTAACAAAGAAACTTCCAAAGATATTTAGGATTCCATGAAGAAAAAATATCAAGGCTCTGCTAGAGTGAAGCGTGCACAACTTCAAGCTTTGAGAAGAGATTTTGAGACTCTACAAATGATAGATGGGGAATCTATCACCAGTTACTGTGCTAGGACTATGGAGATCAGTAACAAAATGCGATTTCATGGTGAGAAGATGGGAGATGTCACCATTGTGGAGAAGATATTGCGTTCCCTGACACCGAAATTTGATTATGTTGTATGCTCTATTGAAGAATCTAAAGACATAGATGCTTTTTCTCTTGATGAATTGCATAGCTCCTTGTTGGTTCATGAACAGAAGATGAACCGAAGTTCAACTTTAGAAGAGCAAGCCTTAAAAGCTTCTATCTCTAACTATTTCTCAAACTCTAGAGGAAGGGGTATAGGTAGAGGTAGAGGAAGGGGTGATCGAGGCAATAGAAATGATGGTAGATATTTTGACAAGTCAAATGTAGAATGTTTTAGCTAGATGTCATAAATTTGGACATTATCGTTCGGAATGTTATACTAAGCTACTTGAAGACAAAGACAAGGAAACACAATTGAATTTTGTAAAAAATCAAGAAGTGGAAACTTTGCTAATGGTTGTTCAAGCTAATCAAGAATCGGAGTCTGACGTTTGGTATATAGATACATGCTGCAGCAACCATATGTGTGGAAGTAAGTCTTCTTTTTCTTACTTAAATGAAGATTTTCATTCTACAGTAAGTTTTGGTGATTCTTCGACTGTGAAAATGAAGGGCAAAGGTAGTATAGAGATAAGAACCAAGAATGGTTATGTAGAAACAATTTCTAATGTTCTTTATGTTCTTGACTTGAAGAGTAATCTGTTAAGTGCGGGTCAATTACAAGATAAAGGTTATGTAATCACTATTCACAAGGGTGTTTGCGAGATTTATGATCCCACCAGAGGAGTCATGCTGTTTTGCAAATGAGCTCAAACAGGTTGTTCCCATTGTAGATTACAAGTGTGCAATCTTGTTTGGTAGCTGAAGTAAGAGACCCTTCTTGGTTGTGGCATTTTCGTTATGGTCACTTGAGTTTTAATGGATTGAAGATCCTCTAGCAAAAAAATATGGTGATTGGTCTTCCTCAGATTAGTATTCCTTCTCAAATTTGTGAAGAATGTGTTGTTGTCAAACAACATCGTTCTCAATTTCCTCAGGGGAAGTCATGGCGAGCAAAAGATGTTTTGGAGCTAATTCATTCCGACATATGCGGCCTGATAACACCATGTTCTAATGGAGGTAAAAGATATTTAATTACTTTCATTGATGATTATATTTGAAAATTTTGGGTTTATTTTTACAAGAAAAATCAGAAGCATTATGTGCATTCCAAAACTTCAAGGCTCGTGTAGAAAATGAAACAGGCAATACCATTAAGACCCTCCGAACAGATCGTGGTGGAGAATATTGCTCAACCAAATTTGAAGAATTTTGTGAAGTTCATGGTATTCGAAGAGAGCTAACAGCTGCTTATACACCCTAACAAAATGATGTATCAGAGAGAAAAAATAGAACCATCCTCAATATGGTGAGAAGCTTATTGACAAAAGGAAGAATTCCAAAAACTTTTTGGCCCGAAGCCGTGAATTGGAGTATTCACATCTTGAACAGAAGTCCTACACTTGCTGTTCAAAATATGACACCAGAGGAAGCTTGGAGTGGAAGGAAACCAGCTATAGATTATTTTAAAATTTTTGGCTACATCGCTTATGCACATATCCAGGATGAGAAAGGGAAGAAACTTGATGATAAGAGGGAAAAGTGTCTATCTCGGTGTTAGTGAAGTATCTAAAGCATATAAATTATTTAATCCAGAAACCAAAAAGATTGTGATCAGTCGAGATGTTGTCTTCGATGAAGAAAATAATTGGGATTGGAATAAGCAGCAACCTACACAAGTTATTTTTGACAATGATTCTAAAAGAGAGCCAACATCAGTAGTCTCTATGCCTGAAAATTCATCAGAAGCTAGTCCAACAGCTGCTGAAATTTCGCCAATAGAAACAGAAGCTACTGATACAGCAGCTCAATCTCTTCGTCGGATTCGAAAAAGGCATGCATGGATGGAAGACTATGAGGTAACAGAAATTGAAGATCCAATAACTCATTTTGCTTTATTTTCAAATTATGATCCTACAACCTTTGAAAGTGTCGTTAAAGATGCAAAATGGCATAAGGCGATGGATGATGAAATTGAAACTATTGAAAGAAACGATACTTGAGAATTGACTGATCTTCCAAAAGGGCACAAAACCATTGGTGTAAATGGGTCTTCAAAACAAAGCTAAAAGAAAATGGCGATGTTGATAAATATAAGGCGCGTTTAGTAGCTAAGGGATATAAGCAAGAATATAGGATCGATTATACAGAAGTTTTTGCTCCTGTTGCAAAACATGATACAATCAGATTGGTGATCGCATTGGCGACGCAAAATTCGTGGTCTATTTGCCAGCTAGATGTCAAATAGGCATTCTTGTATGGAACTTTGGAGGAACAGGTATTTGTGGAACAACCCCTTGGTCATATTAAGATCAGAAATGAGCATAAAGTGTATAGATTAAAAAAGGCTCTTTATGGATTAAAATAAGCTCCACGAGCTTGGTATAGCCGCATTGAGTCCTATTTCTTCAAGGAAGGCTTTCACAAATGCCCATATGAGCACATACTCTTTATTAAAGTTGCAGATAAGGGGAAACTGCTCATTGTTTGCATATATGTTGACGATCTTATATTTACTGGAACTGATGATATCTTGTTTCAGGAATTCAAGAAATCTATGATGGTTGAATTTGAAATGTCTGATCTTGGTATGATGCATTACTTCCTTGGCATGGAAGTACTACAATCAACTAATGGAATTTTTATTTCTTAAAAGAAGTATGTGCAAGAAATTTTGGACAGGTTTCAGATGAAGTACTGCAATCCTGCAAGCACTCCAACTGAGTTTGGCGTGAAGCTAAACAAAGATCATGAAGGGAAGAAGGTAGACAATACAATTTACAAGCAAATTGTCAGCAGTTTGATGTATTTAACTGCGACAAGGCCAGACATAATGTATCCTGTGAGTTTAATAAGTAGATACATGGAAAATCCAACAGAAATACACTTGTTAGCTGCCAAGAGAATCCTTCGCTACTTACAAGGAACTAAAGATTTTGGGCTATTCTACAAGAAAGGTGAAAAATCAGAGTTGTTCGGGTTTACTGATAGCGATTATGCAGGGGATCAAGATAATAGAAAGAGCACTTCAGGTTATGTATTTATGTTGGGCACAGGCACTGTATCATGGTCTTCTAAGAAGCAACCAATTGTCTCCTTGTCAACTACAAAAGCTGAATTTATTGTTGCAACAGCTTGTGCTTGTCAAGCTATCTGGTTGAGAAGAATTCTTGAAGAGCTTCAATTCAAATAGATTGAAGCTACTACAGTCTTTTGTGACAACAACTCAGCAATCACACTCTCTGAGAATCCTGTGCTACATGGCAGAAGTAAACATATCGATGTGAAGTACTATTTTTTAAGAGAACTCAATAATGATGGAACGATCAAACTAGTTTATTGTCGAAGTGAAGATCAAGTTGCAGATATACAGACAAAGCCTCTCAAGTTAGCCACATTTGTGAGATTGCGTGGTCTTCTTGGAGTTTGTTCACGTGCTACTGTTGTTTTGCTTTAAACTAATTTCTGCATATTTCAGTTTAAGGGAGGGTGATAAGATTTAAATGTTTTATCTCTTTGGAGGTTTTAGCCAGTAGTCCGAGTCTTTGGTTCGTTCGAGTCTTTTGCCTATTGAGTAGTTTCAGTGCTATGAATTAGGAGATAGTGGTTGAATTATTCAACTGTAAAAGCCTATAAATAGGCTCTGTTCCTTTTCGTTAATCATCAATTAAAAGGCTTTTGTGTTCTCTCTTGTCACTGTAGCATATATTTCCTTTTCAAGCTTCTTTTATTTCTCTTGTCACGGCAACACAAACAGTGTAGGCCATCTCAAGCTCGCGCTCCACGTTCACCACCGTCGTTGTCTCCTACCTTGGACTTGTTAGCGCTCGAAGGAGGCAACCACGGTGCTCAACCGAGGCCCTCATCGACATTCAACCATGATCCAACAATCACAATTCGCGACGCGGCTCTCCTGCAGTATCGTGCACGTGACCTCACCTCAGTTGGTCGTATGCTACTTCTCGACGACCGTGAGATAGTGGATGTCGGCATTGAGTCCCAAGGGTTTGATTGTAACAGCTTCGTCACCGAACCCATGCACATCGTCCTCCCTGCTCCTTGTTGTTGTTGTAGTGGGAGTCAAAGAAACAAGACAAGGGTTAGCAGTCGTTGGTACTTCTTCTCCACGCTCAACCGTCGCCACCATTGATGCCCTCCCTTCCTACGTGCGTGACTGATTCCTCCTTCTGCAGAACAAAGAAGAAGGCATTGAGCCTCTGGCAAATAGGGTAATGCTAACAAAGAACAATTATTTTTGTTATAATAGTATAATTGTTATCTTGGTTAGTTTAGTACAGATGTACACATACATATATGTATTGGTATTTAAAAAGTTATTGGGTTTTTATATTGCATTGGTGTTTGTGTTGACTTTAATTAGTTTGGTGCCAATTAGTTCTTGTATTGTCACTAGGGGTACCATCCGATTTGTCGGACAAGTATATGAGCATGACACAACTATTATTCGATACCCTTATCTGGTCGATTGGATCCACTTACGGTTGCTCGAATGTTCATGTGTTATCCTCTAACTAGATAAACTTTTGTTATATTTGTTAAGCAAACTCTATGGCAGCTTGGATCACTTCTAGTCTCTTAGGAGCCAAACTTTATCAATTCCGTGTTAGCACTTATCTTGATTCGATGTTTATTAGGATCTTCGATCACTCTAACCTACTTTTGGTTGCTCAAAGCTCTAGGCACTTGGATTCACTTTAGATCACCTTGAATTTAAACTTTTCCTATTACACAGAGTTAGTACAATAAGCATAAATATCATATAATTCATATTAAGACAGTTAAACTATTCATCGACTTTGGCTTTGAAACTCTTGTTGATTTTTAAGTCAAGTCCTAGCTGCAAGTCTACCCATGTTCCAAAGTCACTAGAAATTCCTCTCCTATATGTGCCTTGCTTGGTTATTCAAGCCTTCTTATCTTGCCTCCAAATGTCGGATCTTATTGACTCGTTTAGACTTTCTCTACTTTGACGTCGGGTCCATTGCCTCATCTAGATCTTCCCTACTAGATATTCGATTTGTCAACCCATCATAAATTTCTGTGCTTGTGTTTGATCCTAATGACTTCATATTAAGTCTTCCTAACTCACAAGGGCTTCACTTGTCTAGTGTCGAATCCTCCTAACTGACTAGAACTTTCTCCCTGTTAAGTTTCCTATACCTGCACACTTAATACACGTATTAAAACATCCAACGTATAGTTTTATACCCTTCATCACATATCAAAACACACATTTGACCATCTTGTGTTGCCAACACCAAAACCCACTCCCTACTCTAACACGTTATAATCAATCCTGACGTTGATGATGTGTGCATATTCATGAACGGACTTAAAATAGTTCTGGGATTTGATGTAGTTGAGTTGTTTGATTATACATGGCTTGATGTGAGGTGGGCTTGAAAGGTTGGTGCATCTAAGGTACTGAGAGCTCAATGTGAGGCGTAATTTGGGTTGGTCCAAGTTGAGGTTGACTTAAAGGCCAGGGGTGAATTATGGCTTAGGGCATCCCAACAGAGGTTTTTACTAGGTTTTTTTTTTTAAAAAAATTTCTCTTTCATACACAGCATCAACAAGTAAGAAACTGAGTTTGATTTTTCGTGGGCAATTTCTTATTCTCTTTCTTGTTTTTATTGGTGGGGTCCACGGAAAAAACCAAAAACCTCTAGGCTGCGTTTGGTAGGGTGTAATCCACCCTGTAATGTAATCGAGATTACATTACAAGTTGAATTCTTTTGTTTGGAATCACTTTAAACTCGTAATGTAATATAATCTCGATTACAAAAGAGGGTGATAAGTTGTAATCTGGATTACAAAAGAAAAGCCCCGTAATCTGGATTACATTACAGTTCGTAAAGTCGGTGGGCGGGCGGCGACGGTCGTCGATTGGGCGATGACAGTCGTTGGTCGCCGCCGGCCGGCCGCCGGCGACCACCGCCGGCCGGCCGCCGGCGATCACCGCCGGGCGGCGTCCATCGCCGGCGGCCGTCGGCCGGCCGCCGACGATCACCGCCAGGCGGCCAGCCGGCCGGCAACGACCACCGCCGGCCGGCCGGGCGCCGGCGACCACCGCCGGCCGATCGCCGCCAGCCGACCGCCGCCGGCCGATCGCCGCCAGCCGACCGCCGCCGCCGACCGGTCAATGGTCACCGGCCGCCCGGCGACGGTCGTCGGTCGTCAATCTTGATTACATTACAGGATGGATTGCTCCTCTCCAAACAAAAGAATCCAACTTGTAATGGTTATCAAAGATTACATACAACTCATTACCAAACATAACAATGTAATCAAGATTACATTATATTACATTACAAACTTGATTACATTACAGACCAGATTACATTACCCCCTACCAAACGTAGCCTTAAATCAAAGACAAAAGGTATGACATGAGTTAGACTTAGTGGCAACAAGGAGCAACAACACAAAGTTGAATACTTGGAGACAACAGAGACGCGAGGGATTATATATAATAGTGATTTTAATCTTGGGTGTTCACATTGTAGCAACATCATTAGAGATGATGTATAGTTAGGGAAAGTTAGGCTCCCTAGTGGTTTGTATGAGGCCTTTGAGCAAATGGCAATAAATCCAAATTTATAGTCGACAACTTAGCTTGATCCCGAGACTTCGTATAAGCATGCAAGGGTATAGCCGAGTGAAGGAGTGGTCACTAGCAAATTCAATCAATTGAAGTGATAGAGTTGATTAATGCAAGGGTTTGATGAACAAAATACTTATGTTCAACTAGTAGTCGATTAGAGTTCGTCAAGTAGATTATAGGCATGAGCAATCAACAAAAAAGAATTTCCAATTGATTGTCCAAATACTTGATGGACTTCTCAACATCTGCATCCGCTTGAGCAACTTTTAAGGCTTTTAATTACTTCAATTCATTTCTAATTCTACCACCAGAGAGTGCGGTGCCAAATAATCGGCGGAGAAATTCTAACTATTATTGCCCAAGATCTTGCGTCAAATCCCTTACAAAACAAAATACTGATAAAACAGTATACTTTGAAATGTATCGAAAATAGCTACAGACAAAATCAGGTAAAGCAAGAATCTAAATAATAAGCTTCCTCCTCATCAGCTTCAGGATCGACGCCAAACTGCGCGGTCGCCTCCTGCTGTTGTACCCATTGGATTCACTCAATTTCCGGACTCCTCTCTGTACTAACGCCATTTCACTTCTTCCTCCTCTTACTGCTGCTGCAGACGACGGTGTTGTTTCTCCTTGGACCGCAGACTCCGCGGCGTAGAAGCGTTCCCAAAGCCTGTCCATTTTCTCCTCATCGACGGCGGGTTCGGATGGCTCTCGGGAAGAAGAGAGGAACCAAAGAGGTGACCGGGAGAAGTGGGGAAATGTTAAACCGCAAAGATGCGAGCGGTCCTCTTGCCCGGCTCCCGCAATGGTGGGGAAACTGAACTCGTCCATGTTCGCTTTATATTCAGAATTTGTCGCGCACGGTCTGTGTCCCTCTGTATGTTTGGATTAAACAACACATTGAAGAAGGGAATGCAAGAATAGATGTTACTTTTGTGATCGAGGTCACGTCGTTTACGTGGGGATTGGGTTGTTATATCTCATCTACCGCCGGATTCATCGAGGAACAAGTGGAAGTCAAACTGATTTTCCCTTTTTCCTTTTTTAAAAAGTACTTTTCACGCTTGGAAAATTAAATGCGGACTTGAGGATTCATTGGTGGAACCATGCTCGTCCTGCCATAAAAACTACCGAGGCTTGCATTCTCAAAGTTCAAGTAAGAGCATTTGGTATCAATTGGTACCATGCCAGACTAAAGACGAACCACAAACTAACCACCCGACTTCTCACAATAATAATTTTACCAGTTGAAAAAATATAACTAATTAGAAAGATAAATTACAAAGAAGTTGATTAATATTTTTTAACCCAAATAAAATTGAAACATAAAATTAAACAAACAAAATCAGCTTAACTTTTAGAATTAGAAGAAATAAATTAACTACAACTTAAAAATAATAAGATTGTGTTTGTTTAGAGACAATATAATCCAATTTGTAATATAATTAAGCTTGCAATATAATTCAGATTACAACACTTTTACTATATTTTCGAATACAGATTACATTACATTACAATTTTAAAACTGTATCAGATAAAGTAATCAATTTTGTAATATAATTCTAATTATATTACAAGACTGATTATACCTTACCAAATGTAAGATAAGCCTTAAAAAAACTCAAAAAAAATCACAATAAATTAAAAGATATTCATGCCAAATTTAGAGTTATAAATTTTTTAACAAATAAAATATAATACTTACTCAAATCAATTATAATTTAAAATTTTAAAAATAAGTTGATTCTTAATTTGCATTACCAACCATATCTACTCGTTGTTCCCTAACCATCCTGTAGCAGCATTGCATCAAAAAAAAAAAAAAGGACAAAAGAAAACAAAGGAAAATGGTTTCACGAGGAGGTAGAAAAAAAATACACTAATAATAACAATAATAAAAAGAATGAAAAATCAAATAGTACAAGTTTGATCATTTTACTGGATAGTTCTTAATTGCAGGACTACAATGGGAGGTAGAATCCCTGATACTAGATTTTCTTCGCTTAAAAAGGCATAGAACAAATGGTTTGTAATAACCAGCTACTGCGAGAGCTGAGGTATTCAGACTACGGAGGTGGAACGGGCAAAGCCTTGGGTTTTGGCTTGACTTCAACTTCGTTTATGTTTCGAACAAAGATGGCATCAGGCTCATGTCTGCCACATTCAGAAAGTTTCATATCAAAACAAGAAAATAGTCCAAAACATTCACTTATGGCCTGTGTTGAGAAAAATCCTGATGAACTTACAGTATCTCGCCTTCCTCATACGTGTAGCTTGAGGCTACGGCAAGCAGCCGGCCGTCTCTGCTGAAGGATAATGCAGCAATGCTAGTTGGGTATTTTGAATACTGGATAATAAACACACAACATGCAACTGTCAGTGCCTAACTTCTTAGTACACAATATCAAATTTGCTTTTTTTAATTATACCAAAACAGTACCTGATAAAGTCTTTTCTTATTGTTGCCATCCCACACATTAACATAACCGTCACACCCACCAGTAGCAAACGTGCCATATCTTAAGAAAACACCCAGAAAAATAAAATTGATAATATAATTGCTTAAACTTTTATCATTGATCTATTAGAAGAATCTAGAGATATTACATCGGATGGAATGCCATTGCATTAACAGGGTAAACAGTATCCCTTCCGGCTTCGGATTTCCGATGACACTTGAATGCATACCTGAATTATGGTTGATGAGAAAGAGGGTTATCACAGATAAGGATGACATAGTACCAACTTTTGCCATTATAGTCAATACGTTCAATCTCATCACAAACAGTAAGCAAATTAATTATTGACAATAAAACCTCAAAGTCTGAATTCTTAGATTAGAGAAAAAATTAATGCAGTGTGAAGATATAGAGTTCCCATTGTTGATGGACCGCAGTATGAACCAATGATGGTGTTGCCACTTTTTCTTTCTGAAAAAAACTATTGTCCAACATGGTTAAACTCTAGTTTCTCCAAAGGAAGTTAAGCGTGCAACAAGGAAGCAGGTGCATGCACACATTTTTGACTACCAAGATGGAATCAAGCTACAAACCATAAATACTTAGACGCTATTTTCAAGCCCCCGGGGGTATGGTGCAGCGGAAAGATGACTAGTTATCTCCCAATCACCCACAGTTCGATCCCTAGCTATGACAAATTTTGCAGAAATTTTTCCTCCAAATGGGGCACGCAACCGTAGGACGTTGGGCTTCTAGACCGCCCGCCGTAAACGCTTCCCGATTTACCCTGGTGTTGGCGGAAAATTTCCGTGGGGCCGGGTCGGTTATCCCAGGTTCGACATTACCCAACTTGGTTAATCATTTTAGACGCTATTTTCAAGTGAAATTCTCTGTGAAATATTTTCATCTAGTTTAGAATAATATCAGACACACTAGATTCAGTGATAGGTCACTGCAGAACCTACTTCTTAGCTTGCCCAGCTTCAGACAGATCGAAGAACTCCATTGCCACTCGACCTTCAATAGAACTGAGAGCAAAGCCTGCAATAAAAACATCAAATATTACGATGTACACCTCAAAAATAGCCAACCTAAAATTTAAACAGCAAGTGATGCCATAATTTCTTGGGTCAAACATGAGATCACTTTATTCAACAAAAAAGAAATCAATGAAAAAAAACTGGTCTCTCTAGTGATCAAGAATAATTGGATGTTCAGATTCATGGCTTCATCACATCACTTGAGAAGGGAGATGTTAAGAAGTCTGCAATGGTAGTGATTCACAAAATCTATCCACCTCAACCTTATATTGGTTACAGAAAACAAATTACACTAAATAGACACCAACATACAACTAAAATTATTTACTACATATAAATAATATGTTTAGATCTCTAATGTGTCCACTGATAGATGGATAGGACTATAGGAGTAGGCTGAGGATTGAAAAAGATGGGAAGCAAACTTGTTTAATAAAAAAAATGAGAGGAGAGGAGAAATGAACTGGATGACCAGGAGGAAATTTCCTACGTCATTCTGCCCAAATCCGGGCAGACGTAGAAAGACCATGGTTGAGTGGTAAACAATCAATCCAATCTTGACAATTAAAAAAAAAATCTTGGGTTGTCTCTAGAAACCATCTTGGGTCTTTGTTGATCTTTCCTCCTCAGAAAACAACTAACTAAAATGAAATTTTATTTTCTAAACAGCTGTCAACCGTCCCCCTGTCCTTTCTATCCATCTTATCCTCCCTTCTCTCCAAAACTCCCTCCCACTTAATGAACAGCAGCAGAATTAAGAATGCAATCTTCCTCAATGCAATAGTGTTAGTCAGACAAAAGAAGTAACTTCTCGATGAACTCAGCAGACTTATGGTTACTTGGGAATGCTTCAATTTCTTTTAGTATTTAATACAAGCTAATAAAAATTAGTGAAGAACAATGAATTCACCTGTGCCATTTGGATAACAACGAACAGATCTGGTTTGATATTTCAACGATGATTCCCTTCGTTGTTCTGGTTGAGACATATTCCGCAAATCATACACATTCACATGCCTTCCAGCAGTAGCAACTACTAAACGGTAACCAACAAGAGAGAGGGAATAAACTCTCTCGGGTTGCAGATATGTTCCAACAAGTGCACGATCTGAGCTGTTAGCGCCTCTAGGATCCCAACATTTCAATGTCTTGTCCCAACTTCCAGTAATAACCTGACCTAAGAAGATTCAAATAACATGATCAATGATCAATTTAAGGACATTTGCTCATAGTGATTTATATGGCATTCTTTATAGAATAATAATATCTTCCAAACATGTCTTAGTACATAAGGTCACTGACAACCAAACTAAGACCTTGCAATAAGCTTGTGAAAGTAACAAAAAACGGATACAGAAAAACACATTTAGAACGTATAAAATGACACAAATATTCTATACTTTCTTTCAATCTTCCAAGACCAAGTAGTAGAAATATACCATTACTAAGCTACTAGCAACTTGGAATAAAAGGCTACCTGCTGCATAAGAGTATTCCACACATCGAACAGGAGCATCATGACGTCCTAAAAAATCCTCCTTGCCAGAACCAAAGACATACCTGACATATAAGTCCAGAATGAAAAATTAACTCAGGTAGTTCACAAAATCTATGTATTATTGCTGGCAGGATAGCTAAACTATGTTCATTATCTAATTGAATTAGGCATTGAGACACAATGATAAAAACATACAAACCACTCAGATAAGAAACCAGGAACTCATCTCTTGGCAGTTCTGGGGCATTCAAAAGAACCAAACTAAACCAGCTGACATGGGGGATGGATCTTGAATATCATCTAGACTCACAAATCATTAACCGACCATTTTCATAATGCCAATTGCCCACGTGTTTGTAATCAGTTTTTCATTTTAATGCAATCAATTGTATTATCATCTTTTTCATTTGCAAGAACAAATGATCAGGTTCTTCAAGATCTAATAACTCTAGACACAGAACCTTTCTTTTTGCTACACTCTAGTCTCACCACCAATCTACTCTTTCTTTAGACAAAAGTAGTATGAAACACAACTGATATGATAAGGGAGTCAGCAATTGAGGGGCAAACCAACAAGGAGATAACAGTTTATGGCAACAGCAGCAAGTCACTGTAGCTCATTTGGTTGTAGTGAAGATGTATGAGACCTTGCATAATGGTGGAGAGCAGAATGACTTGGGAGGAACGATGCTACGAAGATCAGCGAGAAAAGATTGAGAACAGAGGTTTTAAGGAGAAAATTTGATATAATCTCTTGGCAGAAAATTGAAGAGGGAGTGAGGAAGAGGGAAAGAGGAGAGAGAGGAGAGGAAAACTTGGAAAAAGCAAATTTATTAAGAATTATTATTTTTTATTTCAACACAATACACAAATATTGCTTACAGGTATATTTTACTCTGGAAAAATACTGAATTGCATCTATAACATAAAATAACACATAATCCTTGATACATCAGTATGCTCCTCTTTCTTGCCCCTCTCAACAACCTAACTGAACATTGGTGATCTCACCTTCAACTCATTGCAAAGAAGCACATGATTTTTCCCCCATCTCATGCGAAGCATAAACAACCAGTTGAATTTTTATTGCCTTCAATAGCATGGAGTCTCTATCCTATAAACAAGAAGTCAAAGTACATTTTCTAACATCGTACAATTCCAATGACAAAGGTGTGACTGGTTTGCTACCACCATGAACATTGTTATCACAATACCACAATGGCAACAACAATCTTATGATAGAGATGTAATTAGCGACACATATGAGATTCATATTTTAATCATACAGCAAACCAATATCTGAAAACAGCAATTAACATATCCTTATCAAATAAGTCAAATTTTTAGCATAATATTGTAATAGCTGCCTACTACTGTTAATGTCAATTGTAGTTGATAATATCAAATTATAAATAGATAGATAATTCAATAAATATATTAGGTAATCTACTAAATTATTAATTAATTGTTTCATCCAATAAAAATTTATCTAATAACTTATAAAATACTAATTTTCCTAAAAATTAAAATAATATTTCCTAATACAAAACTTCCCATGTCAACCCCGGCTTGGATGAAAAAGGATGAGAATTGTATTAGGCCAAGATAGCCAAGTCTAAATCTTTCTAATATTGTGCACATGAACCTTATTTTTCATGAGGCTAGGTCGTCACATATATGCTCGAGTACCTTAATCTGCAAAAAATGGGCTACGAGGTTGCTCAAAATGACCATATCAATGCCTAGATGTGATGCAAAACAATCTAGAATTCTTGTGTTATGGACCAATTTGCATGAAGCTAGTCCATGATGATTATAGGATTAGGTTCACAGCTTCACATATAGAAAAAAATTTTGGAGCAAAGACTAGAATTTATTTATATTCCATGATTAATAGAAAAAAGTGGATAGAAGAAAAGGATAGAGAAATAGGTAATTCACGTTTTAGAATATAAATTGAAAATATATAAATAAAATGGAATGGGTATTATGTGTGTTAGATAGGAATTATAAGGATAAAGCAGTCAAAAGTAAAAATCTTAGGATAAAATCATTGTGCCAAAGTTATGTTAGGATATGAAATAAAAAACCAATAAAGAAGCTAGTCAATGATTATAGAATTAGTTAGGTGGCACCTAGGAAAATAGGAACATTCTTGGAGACAAGATTATAAGTTGTTTACATGACATGATTAAGAGAGAAAAATAATAGATTTTACTTATTGAATGAAACCGCTAGGAGAAGAGGCCATAGAAATAGGTAATTGAGGTTTTACCATTTCAATATAATAGAGAAATTAAAAATAAAAAGGATTATGTATAAATAAGACAAGGATTATAACTTAAGGTTGTACAAATTCAATGGGCTTGAGATAGAATCCTAAAGTTAAAGTTAGGGATTAAGATATTAAATATTACACATTTTAAAAATTCACTTTAAAAAATTGATGAGCTTTTCGTTACTTTTAAGTGCCAATGGTTAGAGTCCAATTAATTCTTTTCTAACTAGGAAGATAGGTAAAATTATGTCTAAAAATTGCAATGGAATACCTGGGGCATGCTTAACTAACCAACACCAATTAAAGGATTAGATATAGGTATTACAAAATATGTGATTACAAAAATTATATTAATTTTCAACAAATCAAATGGTAAAATATTAAGGAAAATAATATAAAAGTTCTCAAACATAAAAATGATGGAAGAAGTTTGGAGTGAAAATGTTGATGATATTGATGTTATTTAGACTATATTGACAAATAAGATCAGTAATGTAGTTAAATTCATTCTTGGAGAGTCTCAAGGTAAAAATAAATCATACAAACAGAACTGGTGGTGGTATAAAAAGGTGTCAAAGAGCAATAGTTTAAAAATTCATGTTTTAAAGATTGGAAAAAATTCTAAATATGAAGAAAAATTCAATTATGTAAAAGTAGCTAAAATTGAGACAAAAAGGTTGTAACCATAAAATGTAAGAATGGGGAGAAAAGATATTTATTGCATTCCAAAAACTAAAGAAGGGAAGCATAGAGATTTACTAATATTAGATGCAAAAAATATGAAGTCGAAAGGCCCTTGATAATGCAATAAGCGAAAGATGGTAAAAACACATTTATAAGCTGTTTAATGAGGATTCTACAAATAATTATATAAAAATTAGGAGCTATAGATTTGTTCATAATATTGTATTAAGTGAGGTTATAGAAGCTTTAACTACAGTGGCTGTAGGTAAAATTAGAGGTCCTGATGATATTCCTAAGTTTAGAAAAGTTTAGGAGATAAGGTAAAATTTAGTTAATTATCAAATCCTAAGTTAAGAAGATGCTCAAAGAAAGGGGGAAAAGTATTTGGGTATCAATTAATGAAAACAAAGGTGACATAATATGTTGTTTGAATTATGGAGGTATCAAATAGATAGGGTTAAACTTCGAGAAAGAGTTATACATAAGAGAATAAGAGATAAGACAATTATTTTGGAATATCAATCTGATTTTATAAGTTCTCCCATAGATGTTATTTATTCCATGATACAATAGAAAAATCCAGAGAAAGGAAAAAGAATTTACATATGATTTTATTTATGTAAAAAAGCTTATCACAAAGTGTTCTAAATGGCGGTCGAAGTGTCCAGTTAGGCGGGAGGCGGGCATAAACCGCACCGCTTTGCCTGAAGTGGTGCTTTAGGTGGTAACTCACCTCCTTCCACCACCGGTGCGCCTGGAACCATCATTGCCTCCACCGCTTGGGCTCGGTGAAGATTCCGAATGCATAGCACGAGCCATGACGCGTCATCCGAGCCTGATAATGAGACCAGAAGCGTTGCCCGACCCCGATGACGAGCTCGGAGGCATCACCCCTGCCCGACAACGCGTCCAGATGAGTCACACGGTCCCGGCAATGCGTAAAACTCGTCGCCCGATTTAATTAAATAACTTTAGGTTTAATCAACTCCTAGCCATGATTGAAATAATTTAAATAGACTTAATTAAAGCCTATATATATATATATATATATATATATATATAATTTTAAATATTTAAATTAAATTTAAAATTTTTTAATTAGTATATTTTATTAAAAATAAATATTATAAAGAGTAATGTTTATCTATAATATTATTGATGGTAACTCGGAGTTACCTCGAGCTATGTGAGGAGGTGAAGGGATCAACCAAGCAATATGAGGAGATCATGGAATCACTCTAAGCAATATGAAAAGGCAACTGGATTACCCCGAGCAATAAAAGGAAAACAAGATGCCCCCAAGCAATCCATTTAAGTATCAACCAAGCATTCTCAAATATTTTGAAAAAGTAACAAGAGGCAAGATTGCCGAGCGAACAATTATCGATATCCCGACACTCAGTCGGGGAATGAAGATAAGAGATGTTGAGCGGCGCCCCGAGCAATGCATGGATATTCCAATAAGTAATTAGAGAAGGTTCTCCCGAGCCATTAGATTTGTTTCTCCCGAGCTATATGGGGTGGGTTCGTATCAAGGGATTCTCCCGATAGTAGTCGTCGGGTAAATATTGCAGGTACTATATACGTAGTTATCGTTTGTCAGAGGGTGTGAATGTGGGCTCAGAATTTGTTTTCCGAAAGGCTCCTCCTCAGACTACGTGTCGCTCTATAAGTGGCTATCCGGGAGTGGCTAAGGAACGCGGTTTCCCTGATTTTCTTCCTTGTCTGGCGTGGTGATCCGTTATAGGAGAAGGGATAACGAATTCATTATGTTGGCTAACCTCGATTGGAACTAGTCAAAAAATGCAGGAAGGTGATGTGGGATTATTTCCGCCTATATAATCGACTTCGTCAATATGGATGAGGTAAGTTGGCTCTCTCATTCTAAAAAGCAGAGGCAACTCTTCTCCACCAGGCTTCTTCTTCGTCTTCTTCTTCTTTCTCGATTACTAATTTGAGTGTTGGAGGGGTCATGCTGGTATAGCCGGCCAACCCTAATTGGTGTTGATCTCTCAGGTTGGAGGGTTCGAGCAAGGTCTGACGGCCGATCTAGCTTCGTGAAGAAGAGGAGCCCGAGCTGACAAGAAAAGAGACCATCAATTATGTTTAAAAAAATAGTACAAAAATTCAACCACCTAGGCACCGCCAAGGCACCGCCTAGGTGATAGGCTGTCACTAACCGCCCCACCACCGCCTACCGCTTATTGTCATTTACAACACTGGTAAAATTTCATATTACATTTATAAACTCAAATTTTCTTATGCACTTTAGAATCATTTATATTTTTCATATCTACTTTATTTGGTTATATTGTGGGAAAATTGATTGCAATGCTTTTTTGTTTAAGTTTTTGGCTTATTTAAACACAAATTCAATTTTTAAATTGGAGGATATGCTAATTTTTTAGAAGATAGTTGAGCCATTGGAGGATATATTGATTTGCTAGGAGAAATTTGAGCATTCATCCTTGTATATTGACTTTGTTTTGGATACATCTTCACCATTACAACCTTCGCACCATATGATTTCAATGAACATTTGGACAATATTCTAGCTCTACAACAACCTCAATGTTTTCTTATTCATTTGAAAGGATGACTAAAAAAGAATATCACAAAGTGAAAGTGCAAAAGAATGAACAAAGTGCAACCATGTCTTGGTTATTAGAAGAGGCATCAAATAAAAAGAATAATTAGGAAGCATTGCTAAACTAAATTAGTAAAGTCATTGTTCCCTATGAATAAATGGGAAGAATTAAGAAAAGGAGTTAACAACTCGCCCAGAGTCAAGTTCTCCTTAGTGGGTTAACATGGTAGGATTTCAAGCCCTACATAAAATCTCAAAATTTCAAAGTTGTCTAACTGTTTAAACATTTTATTCTTGTTATATTTTTAAGAAAATAGATTTTGAATCTTTAGTTGTTTAGCTTTTAAAAAATAAAAAATCAACTATGATTTTTATTGAGAAGAATTAGTCTAATTGTCGTTTATAAAAGGGGTTAATATCTCATGTATTAGGACGGTATTTAGTTAATAAAGAAATGTCATGTCGATTCTCATGTGAGATTAAAATTTCTTTGTGTGAAATAGTTATCTCCGTTTACTTCATCAATTTTGCTCTGATGTTTCTGGGTGATTCAATGGTTCAATTTGTTATTGCCTTAAAATTTAGTGTAATAATAAGGCTACAAGTTCATATTCTCTAAATAACATTGTGTATCAACTTTCTTTGATATTACGTGAAAATTAGGCCTAAATATACAGTTAATTAAATATATAACCTATAGCACTCACAATCTGGGATTAGCTTGGCCACAAAAAATGCAAGCACTATCAGACACATTGGCTAAGAAATCTCTACAAGATTTAGAATTACTCAAAGGCTAAGAAATATAAAGAGTCACAAGGAGTGTCAACTATGAAACTCCAACTAACAAGAAAATAATCTGAAATACGGTAACAGACACTAACTTGTAATTCCAAATACTTGCATCCACTTTGTTTGTTGGAAATCTATTTTTAGAACTAACAGGACGTCAGGACCTAAGTCTTCTCATAAGGAAGTTCAATAAACGAGTCTTTTGTAGTGTAATAATAAGACCAGACAAAACCAATAATTTTGTATTTCAACTCCCCTATTTCTCATTAGAATTTTGAATTGGAACTGAGAGTTTTAAACAGATAAAGTTAGTCCCAGAGATAAAGACAGGCAGTTTCATTGGAGAGGATCAAGATGAATAGGGAATTTGGAAAGCAGAAACAATTTGGGTCCAGCATCTGTTCCTACGATTCAGTTCTGTTTGAAATGTTAGCAGGTATAACATTCCATAAACAATCATTGTTAGCCAAATCTTAACAATAAACTTAATATTAATTCCAAATAGATACTTACCCGTCATCGCTGAAGAAAACCACCAAGCTTCCTTCAGAAAAATCTACGAACTCAACAGTCTAAACAATTTGTTTACCTAGTCCTAAAATCACTAGTGGTGAATTTATAATAAGTTCACTAACTACTGAAAACAATGGAACACTAAGCGGTTTCTATCAGTTATATGTAAGCATTAGTGTTTCAAAACTAAATAAGCAACAAAAAATATTCAGAGAAGTCCCCTACATACCTTCTCACGGTATGATCAGCACTGGCACTGAACCCCGATGAATCATCATGGAAGCAGCAATCAAGGACGGGACCAGCGTGCAAGAACTCCGCCTTAAGGGCGTTCTCACCGACATCATAAAGACGAAGAGTCTGAAGAAAAGGGCACCAATCAATCAAGATAATTATAGATGGAGAATAGTCAAACCTTAGATGGGATTAGGGTTTTTCTTTCTGTTGGGTGGGAGCGGAGGAATGGGAATCGCAGGTGAGTTACGAATACTGACCTTGTCCCACGAAGACACAAGGAGGAGGTCGCTGTGGTTGGAGAAGCGCAGGTTAGAGATGCCATCAGAGGGAGGCTGGGAGAGCTCGCGCCCGCCGGCCGGCGTAGTGGTGGCGGTGCTCATGTCGGCCAGCGCCACGAGAAGAGAGATAGTTTACGGATCTGATGAAAGTATGGAGGCAAATCGAGGAGGGACGGGGGGAGGGAAAGGACGCGACCGTTCGCCGGAGCGATGAGGAGGGGGGTTGAGAGGAGCGGAAGCGGGAGGGGTTTTCAAAACGGGGCGATGGCTCGAATAGTCGAAGGAACGGTTATCTAATAGCTCAGCGAAGGCAAATTATTCATTCAATGAATCGGGGTCTGGCTGTAAAATCTCATCAAACACTACATTTATTATACCTATATTTGTAACCTTTATAAGTACAGAATATTGTCCATGATATGTTCAATGGGTGAGAGGATGACAATTTAGGGATCGTAATTTATCGATGGATTATAAAGAGAGCGTGAGCTGAATATAATCGCTTTTTACTAATATTTTAGTAATTTTTTAAAATTAGCCTTTATATTTAACTATACATCCAATGATCCAAAGTGTTTAACAACGAGGAATTTTCAGCCTCGGAACTATAGTACCGTAGCAGGATGGTTAATTATTATTTCAAGAATTCGTAATTTGATCCTGAATTATGATATATTTTATAAGAATATTCCTCTAAATAAAATATGAACCCTAAAATGTTAGATTTTTAGGGGAGTGTTTGGGAGAGTTTTTGCTTCTTGAAAAGTGATTCTTATAGAGATTATTTCGAAGTAAGTGAGAAACTAAAGTATGAAGGCTGCGTTTGTTAGGGATAATATAATCTAGTTTGTAATATAATTAGGTCTGTAATATAATCCAGATTATATGTTATTAGCCTTGTAATCCAGATTACAACACTCTTACTAGTTTTTTAACGTAGATTATATTACATTACAGTTTTAAAACTATACCAAACAAAGTAATCAATCTTGTTACAGTGATGATTATCCCTTACCAAACGTAGCCGAAGTGTTTGAAAATAAAAGTCAAAAACTGATACAAGGTAAAGTTTGAGTATTTGAAGAAAAATTACTTCCAAGCTTAATTTTTAGTTAAATGACAATAATATCCTTATACTATATAAATTAATTTTTTTTAATTATCTAACTATAATTTTGATACACCAATAATTTTTTTATATTTATTATTATATTTTAAATATTATATCAAAATTAATTTTTTTAATAATATATATGGTTAAAAAGATATAAAATTTATAAAAATATAAAAATAACAAAATTTATAAAAATATGTATAAATTTTTTTGAAAATATAAATTATATAAATTATAAATTATATTTAAAAGTGTAGTGGCAATTATATAAAATGATAAATTCATTAATGATATAAATGTTAACTTTTAATTATAGATCATAAGCAAAAAAACAGAAGTAGAAAAAAATATCAAATTTTTACTTTCGACTTTTGAGTAAATATCAAAGCGTTGCATGTCTGGATAACCGCATGAAATTGCAAAAATAATAACTTGGCAATTAAATACTTTATAAAAAATAATAAATAAAAATTTATAATTATAATGGGTCCAAATTTTATTGAGACTCTAGGCATATGTTTTAATGGCCATGCCTTTAGCCGACCTGCTTCATGCTAATCTCAGACCTCATCTTCATTTTGGTTAGTCCCATAAGCGGATCCGTATGTCATATTACAGATCACAATTCAAATTAATATCGAACCTCCCTATACTGATGCGGCTTGCGATAGATGAACAAATCTGGATTGGAAAAGGAGTGGCTGGATGATGGTCGGATCGAAGAAGGGAATCACCTCAACTTCCGGTAGCTTGCGGTGTGGATGGACGATGATCTTGTCGCGAAGCGAGGTGGAATCTCCCAAGAGCAAGATGATACCCCCAAGCGCCACGAACTGCTGAGGCAGGCTCCGATCTGCGAGGAAAATGACCGTTAGCAAACCCACTGAGGAAGATCCCCGGTTAGACCCTTCGATGATCAAGTCAGTATTCGCAGGAATATGATGAAGCAGAAGAAACAGTAGACAGGAGCACAAGTGTGCATACCTACGGAAGGAGGAAGGAAGGGGCTTATATATTCGGGGGAGCTGATAACCCCTGTCAGTGTTAATCACTCTTCTGTACCTGCAGTAGATAGGGGTATGGGTGCTTGTCAGCTCGTGGGAAGGCACTGATCGGCGCCGCTTTGCCTCACCCATGGAAGGGCAGCATGGCGGGGGGTGCTTGTGTAGTACAGCAGTATGGTATCATCGTGTGCCATAAATAAGTAAGGGGTCGCTGCCCCGCGTACCACGGTCGTAGGTGAGAGGTCCCGGGGTATGCGTACTGTCCCCGAGTGACATAGGGTACGCTCGGGTTGGGGGATGCGTAGAGTTGACCGACCCGACCTAGCCTTGGGTCGAGCTAGGCCGGGATCAGACGACGTCAATGGTGGAGATGAGAACATTAGGTAGGGACAGCACCATCATCGCCACAGCAGAAGATCAGGCCCGTACCTGAGGTGAGGCCCAGGAGGCGCTCGCCTCAGACCCACTTTCTAGAATGACTCAAAAATTAAATAAGTTTAAAATTCTCAATTTGTTGTAGACTTTGTTAAATATTATATTGTAAATTAAATAAACGAATTGAATTATCGTATTCGAAATGCAAATGTAGAATTGAAATTGGGTTGCATCTGATCTAAATCCATCGAATAGGTATGGAATAAGGATTATATTGATTCAAACTATGATTGATTTAAACTTAATTTGGCTAATGTATAACTAAACCAAGTTCATGAGTTAAATCAGTTTAGTCGATTTAAAATTAATTAGGGTAATTTTGAGAAAATTATCTTTTTGTTTTTTCTCTCCTCACGGAACAACCTGCCACCTCACAACATCGCCTTCTCCTTTTTCCTTCTCCCTTTATTTTCTTCCTTCTTCCCTTCGCTCTATTCTTCTTCTTCTTAATTTTCATTCAATTGAGAGACATTGAAGTTGCTAATGATGATAATCTAATGAAATCTTGTAAAAATCTCAAAGAAGCTTTGAGATATGATGGCAAGTCAGAAATGGATAGAGATAATTTGTATATTAAGTTATCAATATTGAAGTAATATTTACCAGTAGAACCAAAAAGAGCCTTAGATGTTATAAATTATTTAAAAAAATATAGATGACTATTATTCAAATACTCATTATGCCTATAGAATTTTGTTGGCTATAATAGTTACATTGACATCTATAGAAAGGAGATTTTCCAAGTTGAAGTTGATTAAAGCATATCTGCGATCAAACCATGTCACAAGAAAAATTAAATGAATTGGAGATGTTGTCTATTGAAAAAAATAGTTGAACATCTTGATTATATAAACTTAATTGATATTTTTTAAGCCAAAATAATAAGACAAGTTTAAATGATTATTGATAGTATTTATCTTTTATTATTTGATTATATTTTATGATATTAAATGTTATTTAATTTCATATTCTACTTTGCATGTTATATGCGGGCTAAAAATGACAATAATATAAATTATATTTTTTAGTTAAAATCAAAGCAAAACGTATTGTATTATTGATAATATTTATTTTTTATTATATTTCAAAATATTCATGTTATTAACTCATTATTTTATTGTATATTTTGTAGATTCGTTAAAAAATTGTGATCGCACGGTGAAAGGAGGATCATATTTTAAAGTGTGGATGATTTTTTAACTAAAATAATAGTAAAAACTTATAATAGAGCACCTTTTTTTTTTTGAAGTTCGATTCAGGTCATCAAAATCTCAAGTACGACGCTGCAGAAGATGGAAGTCGACGGTGATGAGATGAGGAGGAAGTTGCCGCCGAGGCGCCGAGAGGATGAGAAGAGATTAAGTAGGGAATCCCCTTACCTTGGTGTATGGGAAATGGCCAGATGAGAGGTGGATGGCCGGAGGAAGGGAATATCCCCTTGACCTCCAGTCGGTGGTGGCGCGGTGCAGAGGAGATCGCGGGATGACGTGGAGCAGAGAACAAGATCGCCCCATGCCGAGTTGCCAAGCCCCGGTCCTGTGGCTTCTCTTGTGGAGCAGGTGAAGTGGATCCTTTGTGAACCCGGATCCGGATCCGAAATTAGAGATGAGAGGAGATTGAATCCGAAATTGGGTTGGGCTTGAAATTGGGCTATCTCTTTAACAGATTGGGGCTCTTCTTTATTGGATCCGAATGGGCTCTTCATGTGAACCAAATTAATTTGATAACTATCTTCAATTGAATTGGACCAAACTCTTAATTAAACCGAGTTTTATTATTATTATTATTATTTTTTAATGAACTCCGGCTAAAATTCGATCGAATCAAGTCTCTAGCTTATCTTGATTCCTTACAAAACCAAGTTCATTATATCAAAATTAATGTCATAAATGTAACAAGATATTATAATAAGTTCAAAATGGGTCCTACTCATAAACATTATATAAATAATATTCAATCATACAAGAGAATATAAATAACAAATATAAAAACTAAAATAATACATCAAGATATTGATTATCTATCACTCAGGCTTGAGCTTCCCCCACTCCATTGTCTCGTTATCCTCCATTTGTACCACTGACATTTTTAGTTGCTAGAATAAATAGGATCAGAGAGATTCATTTCAAGAAGTAAATAAGGAAGATTGAGAGCATTACAATCTCATTGGGGTTAAATATGCCAAACTGTAACAATCTAACTTTGGCGACGTGGGAAGTAAGAGAACTAATTAAGCGTCCATAGTCATTATCAAGCACGAAATCGAAGGTTTATAGAACACTAAGGATGTGTTTGGTTATTCATCTAAGGTTATCAACGAAAATTTTATTTGATTTGCATAATCAGCGATTTCCAAGTAATGGTCGATGTCCGACACATCAGCAAAATGGGCATGCAACCAGGAATAGGAAAACCTTAGGAAAGTAAGATTTTTCTTGATTCCGGGATTATGAAACTTATCATTCCAAAATTATCCTCTAATATTTACATTTAAGACAAAAATAATCATTATAATTAATTAAATTCTGGAAACATTATTCGTGGCCGACAACCGACAACGACGGCTGGCAACCACGGTCGGCGACCAACGACCGCCGCCGCCGGCTAGTGACCGCCGACCGACAGCCGATCGTCGATTGTCGGCGGCCGCCGTCGATCGTCGGCCGTCGACATCGACAGTCGGCCAACGGTGTTGGACACCGACTGTCTACACGGACACCGATGGTCGACACTGATGTCGACGCCAACGTCGAGGTCGGTATCGCTGACGAATATTTTTTTAGTTTAATATTTTAATTAAAATTTTAATAAATTCAATTTACAATTTAATTAAATTATCTAAATAAATTTTAAAGGATAATACAGTAAAATATTATATTATGTTATAAACTATTACCTCCAAATAAACATGATTTTATTTGATTACCTAATTGTACCAAACAATTTCAGGTTATATTTTATTCTCCATTACCTTAGTGAACCAAGATTATATATGATAACTTGAACCAAACACACCCTACAAATATTTGGATAAACCTACGTACTCGTGAATGACGATTTTGATGGCTGCCCGTCGATCTCCTCGCCCCGATTCAACGTGGGAAGATTGTTCTTGCTCGCCTTGCTTCATCATGAGAATAGGAGTGAACAATTAATTTAAAATTGACTGATGGAATTGAACAAATTAAAACCGATTAAGGGAGTATTTGGGAGAACTTTTACTTCTTGAAAAGTGATTCTTGTAGTGATTATCTTGAAGTTAGTAAGAAGCTAAAGTAAGCAGTGTTTGAAAATAGAAGTCAAAAGCTGATACATGATAAAGTTTGAGTGTTTGGGAGAATAATTGCTTCCAAGCTTAATTTTTAATTGAATGACAATAATATCCTTAAACTGTATAAATTAATTATTTTTTAATTATTTAAATATAATTTCGATACTATCAATAATTTGTTCACGTAATTATTATTATATTTTAAATATTGATATAATTATTATTATATTTTAAATATAGTATTAAAATTAATTTTTTTATAATTTGAATATTTAAAAAAATATATAAAATTAATAAAAAAATAAAAAATAAAAAATAATATAATTTATATAAATATAATATATATATATAATTCATCAAATTCTCACTTCTAACTTCCCAAAGCAGAAGCATAGGGAAGGATATAAATATTATTTTTTAATGTTATATCATAAATAAAAAAGCAGAAGCAGGTAGAAGCATCAAATTCTTGCTTCTAACTTTTGAGCAAAAGTAACAGAAGCTAAAGCAGAATCTAGCCTTCCAAAACACTCAAAAGTGATTCTGTGTAGCCAGAATCTAAAAATCAGGTAGCAGAAGCTCTCCCAAACACTCCCTAAATCAACTCTTTTTTAGACAAATCGAACCAGACGTACAACCAAAATCAAACCAATCGAATTAACATAAAATCAGTTTATTCGACTATCAAAATTAGACAGATTTATCAATTATATCCAATTTAGATATATGATTATAATATATCAATCGTTTAATAGATTTATGAAATTCAAAGTCAAAATCAAATCAAATAAATTTAAAAAAAAAATCAAATATATATATTCTTTTCAATGAAATTTTAAATTAATTGAATTTGCGAATTGGATCGGTTATGTCCATTAATTAGATTTAACTGGTATTTTACTCATCCCTACATAGAACATCAAATGAAGTTGTGACATGCACACAAAGGAGCTTAGGGTTAATGGTTTAAGATAAGTATACGCGTCTTGAGTGCAGGGGCGGAGCCACACCTGGGCTAGGGCGGGCTCCAGCCCCACCCACTAAAACAATTGTGCATTAAAGGAGAATA
The DNA here is from genome assembly GCA_024364735.1 of Boesenbergia rotunda. Classification (NCBI taxonomy): domain Eukaryota; kingdom Viridiplantae; phylum Streptophyta; class Magnoliopsida; order Zingiberales; family Zingiberaceae; genus Boesenbergia; species Boesenbergia rotunda. The sequence goes on along the minus strand of JAGFNQ010003059.1, from coordinate 151,267 downwards.
GAGCCCAATTGTGTATTAAACAATTACAATTAGAAACTATAACAAATATAGATAATTGTGACTAATTATTTTGACAAGCAATTACAATCCTGGGGTTGACTATGACAATCCATGGATTTTATTAATAAGGGGGCGCTTGGTATATATTCAACAATGAGAATGGTAATGGGTCTTGATATAGGGGTTTATGGGTTTGGTGATAACCTACTGGGGGCTAGGTTATAAAATCATGGGTATCATATCCATATTTTGATTCTGACCCTGTATACCAAGCATCATCAATGGGAATGAAATAGATTTCATTTCCATTCCCAACTTCTAAACCCGCTTACCAAGTGCCCCCTAAAAGTTTGTCCAGAGCGCAAGTCAAACAATTAGATCAAACAATTGTTCCAGGGGACCAATTATAGTTTCTTTGATCAAACAATTGTTCCATGTATACAATTGTGACCAATTATTTTCTACATTATTAAAAGTTTGTCCAGGGGTGCAAGTCAAATAATTAGATCAAACAATTATTCCAGGGGACCAATTATAGTTTCTTTGATCAAACAATTATTCCAGGGGACCAATTATAGTTTCTTTGATCAAACAATTATTCCATGTAGACAATTGTGACCAATTATTTTTTACATTATTTGACTTATGCCCCTGGATTTTCATAGAAACTATGACTTGCTCCTGGGGTTGACTATGACAAATAATTACAATTAGATCTCTATAAATTGTCATAGTCAGCCTTAGGTATTTTGAAAGTCTGATTACGCCATGCTTGAGTGCTCTGGACAATGAGAATGCTCGAGTGCATGAGATTGGATACTGGTGTGGCGCTTGATGGGACAGAAAAAGATGCTACTAAAACTCTCTCTGGGTACTTGGATGCTTGGCAAATCTAATTGTTGGAATGTTCAAGTACTAGGGAGCTCGCAGTACCTAGATGATGCTGATCGAGGCTGGAATAATGAAGATATGGAATTTATATGCAAGATATAATTTTGGAAAGACTTCACCAAAGATTTTTATAGAGAATTTAGAAAGCAATGAAAATGGTATATAATGTTTGAGGTTATCTTATTCATCATTTACTTGTCACTTGGAGACTCAGACCATCTTAGACTGCTAGGTGAGTCTGCCAGACGATTATAATTTGGATAAACAATCTTGGACTGCTAGGTGAGTCTGTCGTAGGATTGTAACTGGGATATGAATAATCGTAAATTGGATATTGTAATTAGTAGCATACATGTATATCTTAGAGACATCAAGATATATATTGGACCGTATATATTTTCCTACGAAACCTGAACCGAATCAACGGATCCAATAATCCGACTCGAAGGGTCCAAGGCCCTAAATTAATCGGCAAATCAACAGCTCAGTCGCCGATTTGAATCCACAGTTCATATATTTATTTTTTAAAATTATATATTAAATTTTTTATTATAGTTTTTTATTTAATAATATTTTAATAATATTAATAGTGTAATTCAATATTAAAATTTTAATATGGACTATTTTACCTTTCTATTAAAGTTAATTTTTCTAGTTGATATGAGACTATTAAAATTAACTTTTATTAAAATTAATTTTTCACATATTTTTCCTGGCGTGAGACTATTTTATCTTTCTATTAAAATTAATTTTAAATATATTCAACTTGAATTTCAATACGAGACTATTTTACTTTCAATTTATTAAATTTATTAATCTCATTTAACTTTCTTAATTATTTATTGGTCTTATTTTATTATTCAACATTGGGTTTATATATATACAAACTATTTAAATGGTATGATATGTTATTGATGAATTTATCAAGGAATATAATTTATTTAATAATAAATTATATATATAATGAAAATTATATATATATATATATATAAAATAAAATCATGTTTATCAGTTGATGGTATTCTTTTTTTGGTCCTAAATACCATAGCTTTATTTCCTTAGAGATAATGAGCCTGAAAATTTGTTTTCCATTCCATATAAGTTATTTCATTCATTAAATTTAGCGACTTAATTTAAAGTTTTGATTGTTAAAATTTAATGATTGATTTTATTTCAGAGAAATAATTTGTACAGTAAAAATGGATATCTCATTGAAAATTTTAATCGTCAATCAGCGGCACGTCTAATGTCCGATTACCGATCAGATACCACCGATGACCTCCGATTGCCGTTCCAAATTAAATTGTACCTTCGGGGGACGGTGAATCCGTCGGGATAGCTGGCAACGATGAACTTGTCGGAATCGACGGTGAATGATGCAACATCGCAATTGCGGCAATCTCCAACGGGTTCACTGTGCCCCGAGGATAGAGTTTGGTTCGGGACGACGGTTGGAGGTCGCCGATGTTTGATCGATAATCAAACATCCGACGTATCATCGATTGACGGTTAAAATTTTTACTGAGACATATATTTTAATTGAGCATATTATTTTCTTTATTTTAATGGCTAAATTAGTAAAGAAATTGAAAACTTCGATTGTTAACCGTTAGAAATCAAAATTAGAACGACCGACTAATCGGTCACTAAATTTTTTTTTAACCACGTGACAGAATTAGACATTATAAATTGATGATTTTCTCGTAGTATCTTGAATATTATGTGCCACATCAACCTTCAAAATAAAATCCATCGTTAAATTTTAACGACCCAAACTTTAAATTATGTTGCTTTCTTTATTTGAGAAGCAATAATTGACTACTGCATTGGACTAATTGTTGTTCCTTCACCTAAGACTATTTAAGTTTAAGTTCGACTTATTATTCAAATTAGTTAATTCGGCAATTAGTTTGGTTAAATGATTTAAATCAGATTTAATCTGATTGGACTAACTAAATTTGATTAAATCAATTAATAATTTAAATGAGACACAATTAAACTTTAATTGAATAGATTGGTTCAAATTAATTTAACAACATCTAAAAATAATTGCTCGTATAACTGAGTGGTAGAGCGCTTTATTTAATCGATTACTCCTTTTTAAAAATAATTGCGCTACGCCCTGGCGGCGGATTTATATAGAAAGGGATTCTAGGGTGAGGTCGTGACTCATGAAGCTTGGGGGTAGTTTTCTGTTTTGGTGGCGTCTACATCTTGACGATCTGATTACATTGTGAAACCACGACGGTTTAAAATTTGCAGAGACAAGTACCCTATTTCGTTGGAACAGTGGTGATCAAGATGAATAGCTCAAGCTGAACACGTGGCGATGGAAGGCTGCATGCCACGAGAAATGTTCTAGAAAGTCCCCGAGACTAACTCAGGGGAAATCGCCCGAGACTAACTCAGGAGGAAAGAGCCTGAGATCAACTTGGGCAAGGAAACTCGAGACCAGCTTGGGTTGGAGTTCCCAAGAGCACCTCGGAAAAGGTGTGCTCGAGACCGGCTCAGACACTAAGAGTTCCCGAACCCAGCTCGGATAGCGGAGCCCGAGAGCAACTCGGGAAAGAAAGTGTGGATAAGAAAGGTTTATCATTGACGATAATAATGATATATTTAATACAGGTGATAATCATTTTGAGCATCCCCTCCCCTAAATAAGAATGTCGGCTGACAGTTACGACCGGCAACGCATGAGGTAATGTGCGCGACCGCCGTTACCAGGAGTTTCCAGTGAATGACAGCTAACAGGCAACTATGAATCAGGAGACGTGGGAATAGGGGGCGGTTACAGCAATGTGGGAGCACTCGAAGGAGGAAAGCAACAATTATATAAGATGCTTAGACCCCTAAGTAAGGGTACTTTTTAGAACTCTACTAATTTACTTTCCTTGTTCCTTCTCTATCTTTAAGTAATTCCTGACTTGAGCGCCGGAGAGGGCTCCGTCGAATTTCCTTCCGGTGTATCCCTGTAACGCTCGTATTAACCTTGCAGGCACGAGCCTCCTCCTTCATCATCCCTCAAGACTACACCCCAGTGACCTATCGTCCACGTTGTTCACTTCCGGAACAAGTTTGACGCCGTCTGTGGGAACTCAAGATTGACTACTGAAGGAACACTATGATGGTAGAGCCGGAAGGACAGCCGATAATTTTGACACGAGAGGAACCAGACCGCCTAGTCACCAACGCCGTTCGAGGGGCACTGGAGCAACATCAAATTGAGCAAGCCACTTCTTAACGAGCGGTGCCCGTACAAGCAAATGCAGAGAGCATCAACTTCATACGTTCAAAATCGGAGATCCGTATCACCTCCAGGGGGCCCGTGAATGTGGTTCTAGGGCACCGACGAGACTCCATTAAAGAGATGGATCGAGAAAGCACACACGGCTGTTTCCAGCGTCCTTCGGCGGAAAGAATGACAAGGAAAGAATGAATTTGCAAAGGTTCTTCCGAAGTATACATCTTCGCCATTTATCCGAGACATTGTAGATGACCTTATTACCAAGCAATTTCGAGGTCCTGAAATTGCTGATTATGATGGGAAAATAGATCCCGAGGACCATATTTGCATGTTTGAGAACGCTTCAATATGTTTGAGAACGTGACATTTTGTAGAAATTTTCTTCTAAATGGGATGTGAACTTTTGGACGCTGAGCTTTTAGACTGTCTACCACGAGTGATTCCAATTTATCCTAGTGACCGATAAATTTTTTTCATAAAACTGAGTCGATCATCTCAGTTTTATTTGTTACTTGAGTATTTTTTTCAAAAAATGAATCATCTTTATAAAATGCTCTACATGCATATCCTAAGCATGTTGTGAGCGTGTTAGCCTATGCATGACTTAATTCCCAAGCGATGATCCATCCTCTAAAAAGGTAATCTCATTGATAAACCTTTGGCCAATATTTGATGTTTTGATGATATCGTCGATGTAAGATACATCTGACGAGTGCTTATCATACGTAGTCATGCATAGGCTCGAGTTGATGAAATTGTGAATATTTTGAAATTGTGTGGTGGAATTAAACTTGTTAAGCTTGTTTGCATGGATTGTGATGTGATTATAACTCCTTCAAATTTAGATGGGTTTGAAACATAACTATTTATGAATATTTTTGGATAAATATTTACATTGATGATTATGTATTAATGTTAAATGTTATTTGGATTTGGTGTGAATATTATAAATATGTACAAATTCAATAAAAATTGAAATTGTATTGGGTTTACAGGTACAACAAATAGAGACAAAAATAACGCAAATTTAAGGACCTATGTGAAACTTCTCGATCATTAATTTATTTTGTGACCGATAAAAACTGGTTGCTAATTAATTTAAAGATCAAATATTTAATTTTTCCCGCTAATTTAACAACCGATTGATATATTAAAATTGGTTACAAACTTAGTGCTAGAATTTCATTAACAATCAATCTATTATATTCAGAGGTTGAAACTTAATGACGAAGGAAATAAAGACTTCAATCACTAACCGGCAACTAAATGGATTCCGACGAAGGTAATCGATTCCGACGTAAATGGATGATTTTATTATACCTAAAAAAATTTTCTATCAACACGTAAAGCGTTTGTAGTCCAACGGTCAGGATAATTGCCTTCCAAGCAATAGACCCGGGTTCGACTCCCGGCAAACGCATTTACCTATGTGTTTTTTAAAAATTGTCCACTATTAAGTCAATTAGCGATCATTCTGCTATCGATTTTTTTTGGCATAAAGTTCTATTGGAAAAGTATCGAGTTAGAAGAACAAGCTTGCTATTGTAGCCACTCTTCTTCTTCGAGTACAAAAGATTAAAATCAACTAAACTATATTTGAATCGACTAGAGAAATTATCTAATGATAGATGAACTTGTGATCTAATTAATGACATCCAGTCAAATGATTTGAGTTTGACTAAAAAGTCTTTTAGCTGAGTAGTTTTGGTTGATTGAAGATGATTTGACTCAACTAAAATCAAAGAGAAGTTATTCATTATTTGAATGCATAAATATGTGTTGCAAGGAGATTTCAAAACATAGCACTTCAATATTCAAATCCTTTGATTAATTCTTTTATTTTTTTTTCTTCTGAAGTTTGATTCCTACTTTTGGCTTTAACCCAGAAACAGGCATGGGGGAAAGGATGTCCTCTGTTTGGCTTTTCCCTATAGTAAGTGCGTCTAACTATGAATTTCTTACGAGGAATCAAGCCAAAATCATTAAAGAAAAGCCACATTATTGAGTATACATACGGTTCCGGAAGGGAACGACGCGGATAGCGAGTCACTAAAACGTAACCCATGAAGACAGTGACAAAGAAAAGATGCTCATGTCCTGCGAGATTAACACGAGCGTTAATGAGAACACACCGGAAGGTTTTCCGGCGAGCCTACTCCGACGCTCAAGTCAGAAGTCTTATTTCTTTTTAGAGGATAACAAAGAATCATAATTTGCTCTAAGTGTGAAAAGCTTATGTCACGCCCCCAGAGGCTCATACTTCCACGAAAATCGGGCAGCATCTCCCCTGTACGGCGGACAAATTGAGACATAAATACATAACATACCACAAATATATAGCTCAGCCACAAGCGGCTGGCATCACAATAATAAATAAAGCACACATCCACGCAGTTTATATCGAAACAAAATAAATGGATGACTAAGCCATCATTAACATAAAGAAAGTGTACATACCAGTAATAACGACAAAACCAAACCGATACTTGAAAAATAAAATAACTGCGGAAATAAATCAGACACTAAATCGAACCAACCCAAACCGACACGGTGGGACTGAGGGGCTGACAACTGGATCATCTCCTGGCTCCAAGCAAAATATCTACCTCATACCTAAAACAAAAATGGGAGGTAGCGGTGGTGAGTCCGAGTGGACTCTGCGAGTATATGAATAGACAATAAGCATGACATAATAGAGGACAACTAGTAGAGAATCAAAAGCATGGCATAATAAAGGACAACTAGTAGAGAATCAAAATAGTACAGTCCATAAGAAATATAAGAATCTTAATCATGCATAACATATATAAAACGACATGATATAAAATCCGAATAACAACTAAGCATATATAAAACAACACAACAATAATAAAACCAAGGTATACATGCATGTCAATCAAGTGCAACAAGCATAGCTCATATAAATGCAACAATCACATGAAAATGCATAAACGAAATACGTATGCACATAATGCAATGACATGTGTCACCCCTGACGCCAGTCAAGCCGCCAACACATCACATCTGTGTGACCGAGTCGGTAGGGCTGTGACAACTGTACGCACTCCAACAACAAATACCACAGAAAGTGTGGTTGAGTGGACAGGATCCTGGGGAGCCAACTACTCCAAAAAACCCTGATACATAGGGGGAGCCACCAACAGCTCTAGTATCCCTCGAAAACAACGGTGAGAGTGTCACTGTTTGCCTACAACTGTAACATGTGTGGCATAACAGAACAGATGCTCGCACTCTAATAATTACCACGACAACAAGTGGTTGAGTGAATCGAACAATAAAATGAACAACCGTTAGTGCACGCCCAACAGTCGTTTGTATGCAACGTGCAGATATAGTGCATGCTACAAGATGCACGAACAACCGAAGAAATCAACGATGCAACCAAAATCCAACAAGTAAACGATGCATCAAAACATCCAACCGAAAATCGAAAATCAACGATTATGCACCTACACTACTAGGTAGGGAATTTCTAATGCCAAATAAACCTATCTGTGTTTAATGGACTTCTAAGTACTCGCGTACAAGTGACACTTTACAAAACAGAAATCAACAAAGGACTGTATAGAAACGAATTTTTGAATACTCGAAGATTAACAAAGAATAAGTATCAACGGCGATGTTAAAGTAACAAACAATAAAGAATAAGGTCAAGCAACCTACTGGACATAATATAGTCATGCTTTAAGGTAAAATGAACTACTCGAGTACAAAGGAGAAGTACCCGCCTTTTAATGAAGAATTTCGTAAATGAAGAGAACCTTCCGCGATCAACCAAACGAGTCCGAATCAGGGTCCTGTATCAAAGACATAACTTTAGCTATTTATACAATTATTAAAATGGCTAAGTTAACCACCAAACTACATTAGGCTTAAACCCTAATCATAATCCAACTGAACGGAAACTAATTCCAACACATAACATTAATAGTTAACCTAATCCACTAATAGTCCAAAGGAATCATCCAAAACCAAAATACCATATTAATTACCCAACTATCATAGCTCACGGCAGTGCTCCACTAAACTAGAAAATTACAACAACCTCAATCCAACCAATCTTCTTACTTGGACAAAACCCCAAATTATGACCAAAACACAACTTACGACAACACTTAGAACCAAATCAACTTCCAAACAGAATACTCCAAAACCAAATATTGCTATATGTATATAAGAAGAAAACATGAATCTGATTCGGAAATTAGGTTATCCCTACTAATCCAACTCATAAGAACCCTAAGAACACATGCTCACGGCAACATGAATTCAGTTAATTAAGGCTAGCAAAAATCCCAAAACAAAACTGAGCAATCTCAGAAACCAACTCCTCTACACAAGTTGATCTCCTATCACAACCAATTCCATCCTATCACAGCCAACTCAATAAGAGAACCCTTACCTTGATCGTCGGCCTAGGGTTCGCGCGAGGAGAAGTTGCGACGTCTTGTTTGTGTGCGCCGAAGAGGGGAAAGTCGGCTTCTCCTTCGTGTGCGCCGAAGAGGAGTAAGGCACAGAAGATGGAGATGAAGAAAAATGTGCGGGGAAAGGCTGCGGCGTGAGAACAGACAGGCGTGGGGTGCGGCTAGCTTGCACGAGGGTGGCGACGTCTCCTTCGTGTGCACCGAAGAAGAAGAAGGTGAAGGCAAGGCTAGTCTTGCGGCGGTGGCGACGGGGAACCGCTCGCTTCGGCTTGCTTGCTGCGGGCGGCGTTGAGGCAGATACAAAAGGGTCGGGGAGGAGAAAACTGAATCGGGGAAGTTAGGGCTTTTTAATAGTTTTGGCATTTTTACAAAAAGGCCCCTCAAGTTTGAATAATTACAACTAGGTCCCTATATTCTGAATTTTCCATTTATCCCCCCTGAGACTCGGTATTTAATAGCTTAGCCCCTTTACCTGATGCCGAGGAATCTTATATACCTGAGGTTTCTGTCATACGTATCCCCACGTTCTCCTCCACGTCCCTTAATCATCGGTTACTTGATATCTTTTGGTAACCGCCGTTGCGATCATTAATGCCTTAATTGTCGCGCGTTGTGAACAATAATTATCCGATGATTTTCCTATTCTTGAAAGAGGAACGATTACTTAAAGTCGAGCTTTTTAACTCATATGTTGATCTTTGGGATCCGCTCTCCCAAGCCAATCTCGGGGTCATCTCTCGAGCTTGCCTCAGGGCCTTCATTTATTTTACCGAGATTGTCTCGGGAGTCCGATACCCGGTCGGACCTCGGGGGCTCTCGTCTATTCTCTAAAGGTAATCTCGGGAGCCCGATTGCCAGACTGACCTCGGGGCTCTGAGCTATTATCCCAAGATAGTCTTGGTCTGACCTTGGAGCTTAGGCTCGGTGAACCCTGCCACGTAGCTTCGCCACACCACGTGCCCACCCCTGGATGCTCATCCCTATCACAAGTTCCTCCTTCAAGTCTAACCAAAGGAAGTGTAGTTGACTGATTAGGCTGGTAGTACAACGAGAGAAAGTTACATGTCTGTGGGGTTCATATGGCCATTACTTCTCTTTTGGCAACTTGTCGGGTCTAACGAATCGAAACATTCGTCCCTTGGCTCGAGACAACCCTTTGAAGTAGTCCAACAGTCTCTATGAATTTCGAGACCTGACAATGATAGCTGTCTACAAACCATTAAAAGCGCATGGGACATCTTAATGGCGAGGAACCATATTAGGGAGTATGACATTGCCACGTGGCCAGATCTTTTCTCCATGATCTCCTTCTGATACGCGTCGTAGAGTCATACCAAATGATCATAAAGAGGAGCGACGCCTCGAGATGGACGGTCATCACCGTGCACGTGTCGTGCCCCTATTATCTGCACGAGGGCTACTTCTTCTCTATAAAAAAGGGGGGGGCGAAAGCGTCCTCCCGTCTTCTTGCATTGTCAATTATCAAAACTCACGCATCCTGCTATCGTCTACCAACTTCTTCGTTCACTAGGGTTTCTTCTCGACTCGTAAGTTCCATTCACCTTCCCTCTTCTTCTCTTTCCTTCATGAGACTGGGATAAGAAAAGAAAGTCCGAAGAGGAGAGGGCTTATCATCCGGAGTGGTATGAAGCCAGTTCGTTGAAGCTTAAGTCCAACACTCTGAGAGTCGCCTGTGAGACCTATGATATTCCAGCGGACCTAGAGGTTAGGGTTCCCAGTCTTGACCAGTCCCCCGCAGAGTCTCCCTTAGGTTTTTTTCACTTTTTTCTTAGGGCTGGTAGAATTTGCCCTCAGTTTTCCAATGCCTCCCTTCTTCATGGCCATCTCCCAATATTTTGATGTGCCTTTGAGACTAGGTTTGACTTCAACACTCTCGCTCGCCGACTGCCTCGTTGAAGCCCCGCTTCAACCGTCTCAGCACTTGGTCGACCAGGAGGTCTCCAAATTCATAGGATTGAAGAAACTTAGAATTGAACGCCGCCTCCACCTCCACCTACAGGACTCTTCGTCGGCCTTATACTGTTGGATCGAGAAAGACCGATAGAGGGGGGGGGTGAATATCGGAAAATGTTCGGATTTAACAGAAAGAGCAGTTACGCAGCGGAATAAAATCAAACAACGCAAACACCAGTAGTTTACTTGGTTCGGAGCCTGGGTCGACTCCTACTCCAAGGCCACGGTCGTTGACCGTTTACTTTGGGCAATTCTATAATGCGCAAAACGGTTACAGAGTAAGATTACAAAAATGACTGTAAATAGAAAGTTACACTCTGTTTTACCAACTCCCGGTGTAGATCGAATTTCGGTGCAGCGGGAGGTCGATGACGCTACGGACTTGAGTTGGGAAGTTCCTGGAGCAGAGCGTAGTCGTCAGAGCGTTGGGAAGCGTTGAATGAAAGCGGTGTTGAAGCTCGGGGTCGTGGGGTGCTATTTATAGCACCTAGGGGCGCCCTGGTCGTCGAGGGCACCCTGCCACGTGTCTCCCGATCCGTGCTTCGCTCGGTCAAGCCTTATCGCACCAGAATAGGGATAAGGTTTGACCTCTGGGACGCCCTGGTCGCAGAGGGCGCCTTGGTTGACTTTTTTCGCGCAGAAGACTCGGCTGTGGATAGAGCTGAGGCTTCGCAGAGAGAGCTGGAGGCGCCTTGGCTGCTGAAGGCGCCTTCACTGACGAAGGCGCCTTCGCTGCTGAGGGCGCCTTGCCCAGTAAGCAGCTGAAGCCCATTTGCTTCGTTTGGTTCTGGTTCACCTTGAGGGCGCCCTGGACACTTAGGGCGCCTTACTCAACTGTTGCCTCACTCCTTTGAGGCTCTCTGAGTTGCAGACACACGTCCCTTTGGTCCTGCATCAAGGGTTAGTCCAAAACACAACAAAACAATAATTTTATACAGCCTTAGCTGTCTTGGTTCTGACTTTGGTCTCCAAAATGGAGCCCTAGGTCGAACCGACGCCTAATGTTCCCTCAAGGGGAACGCGTCCTCACCTACTCCTCTCGGGAGAGTTTTACCTGGTGCCAACCGGATCCTCCTGTTGGACTTTTGCCCGGCAGTCCTTCGCCAGGTCTTGAGGTACCAAGCTGCCTTTCGCTTGGTGCCTAGCAGCCCTTCGCTAGGTCTTGGTTTTTGCCCAGCAGCCCTTCGCCAGGTCTTGAGTCTCGCCTAGCAGCCCTTCGCCAGGACTTGGTTTTTGCCCAGCAGCCCTTCGCCAGGTCTTGAGTTTCGCCCAGCAGCCCTTCGCCAGGACTTGGTTTGCCAGCAGCCTTCGTCAGACTTGGTTTGCCTAGCCCTTCGCCAGGACTTGTTTCCTGACAGCCATCGTCAGGTGCCTAGCAGCCCTTCGCTAGGACTTGTTTCCTGCACTCTCAAGCAGCATGAAAAAAATAAATTGAAAAAAAAACAAGTTCGATCTGGTGCTTCCTGCACCAACATATACGTCTTCAATGCTTCCACGGCCTGGTCCCGTGCAATCTTCAACTCGGCTGCCTTCGAGGATAGCTGGTCCCGAGTAGCCTGGTCCTTTTGAGCTGCTCTGAGGTCGCCAGGAGTTGCAACTTGGCTCGCTCTGAGCCTTCCCGCAGGAGGCGAAGGTCCTCCGACAGCTTTGCCTCCCGTTCCTTAAACGCCCCTTCTTGTGAGCTAAGTGGCTCACCTCGTTAGTGAGGGTCTTCGCCAACTCTGATAGGAGGTGCTCCCAGTGGCGAGAGCTATGCATAGAAGACTTCGAGGTTTGTAGGGAGTCTATGTAGTGTTCCACCTTAAGCCGCAGACCCTTGCTGACCTCCGCTTGCATTAGACCTTCCTCACAAGCAAGGTAGACCTCTGCCTTGAGTTCTGATACCTGTTAGTGCAAGGCATCAGTCTCCCGCTCGGAGGATAGGTGACTGCCCATGATGAGACAGTCAGAAGCGGCCTGCCACAACAAATAACAAGAGTTAGTAAAAGTAAACAATAATGAGAGGAAAGCACTGGACCTTTACCTTGAGGAGTAGCTCGGGCAGATTGGCGAGTAGCCCAGCCGAAGCGGATGAGGTCCTCCCTTGCGTGGTCTCGCAGCCCCTGCGAGAAGATGTGCCTTCGGTACGGAAGAGGGGCTGGTCGCTGGGAGCTTCAAGGGGTACTCGGGAGGGCCCCGTGATATCCTCCTTTGTGATGGAGGCTCCCCCTGAAGTACAACCCTCTGCCGAGGCCTCTTTCAACTCCACTGCTTTTACCAATATTGCGATGGAAATATAATTCCATTACTAATATAGCGATTGAAAATTATTTTGGTTCGAGGGCCTAGGGAGGTCGCCTTCTCCACCGCTTTTACCTTCCGGTGCAAGTGGGTACTTGTGAGAGCGGGCTCAGTGGACCTAACCTTCTTGCCCTTGAGGTTGCTGGAGGTCTCGGTGACTTTGGAGCAGACCTCAGCTTCATTTGCTGCCGCCACAAGGGCTGGTGTCGCCCTCCGGTAATGCGTGGAGAGAGGAACAGTGTCCTCATCGTCCGTCGCTACCCTGGCCGGGTGGGTTCTTTTTCGTGGATGTGTTGGGGGGACAGCGAGTTTCCGTTTGTGGTCTTCTAGCGCATTTTCTTCCTCCACTCCCTCCATGGCAAGCAAGATGAGGCGTGACCATTTGGTAGGCGGTCGGCTGGCCTTCCTAGTGGGCTTTGGCACCACTGCAGGAGCTTGAATGGGCAAAGCCTTGTCGCCCCCTTCCTCCTCCTCGAGAACAGAAGATGAGGCAATCTCCTGAATGCCGGAGGGCTTGATAGTGTTTTGTTCTTCGCTGGGGACCCGCTTGGAGCCCTCGGATGACTCGGACGTGGAGGAGGGCCAAGGCTTGTTCGTTGGCCAACTCCCATTTGAGGAGCTTGTTCATCACCCAGGACAACATGATGTTCTCTGCAATACAAAAATAACAAGACATCAGTTAGAATCAACAAGCAGTTAATCCAAAGATGAACTTACTGAGGCTACGGCCAAGGCTAGTGGCTTTGGAGCTGAGCTCAGCCCGTTACAAGAGTTCTTTGTACTGCATCAGGTTGGGGCCGTTGAACTCCATGCGGGCCAGGATGCTTCTGGCCCGCTAGTACTTCGAATCTTGCTAGAAGTCGCCTAGCTCCGGAATAGGGGGAAGGTCTTCTCTCCAGCGGATTGGGCAGAAAGGGCGCTCGGAGAGCCTAATAAAAAAAAATGTTCTTTCCAGCCCTTGTGGGAGGAAGGAAAACCTCCTATGAACTTGTGGCCAGGGCGAACAATAAAGCTGAACGCCCCTCTTGATGCTAAGTTGGGGAGGAAGAAAAAATGAAAGAAGCCAGGGGGGACAAGGTTATGTTGAAGAGCTTGAAGAGGATGAATGCCCCGCCCATCTGAGCGAAGGCATTGTGAGCCATCTGGTGCAATGGGATGTCAAAATAATCGGAGATAGTCATGAAAGGGGAGGGGGGAGAGGAAAGCGAAGACCAAACTCTACCTACCCTAAGAAAAATGTGAAAATCCCTAAGGAAGGCTCTACAAGGGATTGGTCCAACCTAGAGACCTCTACGTCCAACTCCGCCGAAATGTCATACGCTTTGCAGGCGGCTCTGAGGGTGACAAACTTAACCCTAGACGAAATGGTTTCGTACCACTCCGGACGGTAAACCCCTTCCTTCTCTTCGGGCTTTCCCTTCCTACCTTGTCTTTTTCCTCCTTTCCTTCCTGGCCCATGACTTCGAATGAAAGAGGAAGAAAAAGATGGAAGATGAAGGAAACTTACACGTGAAGAAGAAGCCCTAGTGAAAGAAAATGCTAGTATGCGGGAATGGAGTGCGCAAGCTCTGCCAATCGACGATGCAAGAAGGCGGAAGGACGTTTTTGCCTCCCCTTTTTATAGGAAAGAAGTCGCCCTCGTATGAATAATAGGGACACGACACGTGCACGGTGATGGACACCCATCTCGAGGCATCGCTCCTCATTATGACCGTCGTTCGATATGGCCCTGCGGCGCGTATCAGAAGAAGATCACAGAGAAAAGATCTGGCCACGTGACAATGTCATACTCGCTGAAATGTTTTCTCACCATTAAGAGACCTCATGTGCTTTTAATGGATAATAGATAGCTATCATTGCCGAGCCTCGGAACTCACAGAGACTGTTGGACTAATTTAAAGGACTGCCTCGGGTCAAGGGACGAATGTTTCGATTCCTCAGACCCGACAAGCCGCCAAAAGAGAAGTAATGGTCATATGGACCCCGCAGACGCGTAGCTTCCTCTCGTTTTACCACCATCCTAATCAGTCAATCACACTTCCTTTGATTATACTTGAAGGGAGGACTTGTGATAGGGATGAGCATCCTGGGGTGGACGCGTGGCGTGGGGTAGCTATGTGGCAGGATCCACCGAACCTGAGCTCCGAGGTCAGACCGAGACTATCTCGGGATAATGGCTCAGAGCCTTTAGGTCAGACTGGCAATCGGGCTCCCGTGATTACCTCAGGAGAACAGACGAAAGCTCCTGAGGTCCGACCGAGTATCGAGCTTCCGAGACCATCTCGGTAAAATGAATGAAGGCCCTGAGGCCAGCTCGAAGATGTGACTTCGAGACTGATTGCGGAGAGTGGAACCCAAAGATCAACAGAGGAGTTAAAAAGTCTGACTTTAAGTGATCGTTCCTCTTTCCAGAACAGGAAAGTCATCGGATAATTATTGTCTGCAGCCGGCAATTAAGGTCTTAATGATCCCAGTGACTGTTATCAAAAGATATCAAGTAACCGATGATTAAGGGACATGGAGGAGAACGTGGGGACACGTGTGACAGAAAACTCAGGTATATAAGATGTCTCGGCATCTAGGTAAAGGGGGTAAGCTTTCCGCACTTAGAGCAAATTCTGATTCCTCGTTGTCCTCCAAAAAAAGATAAGACTTTTGACTTAAGCGTCGGAGTGGGTTCCATCGGAAAATCTTCTAATATGTTTTCATTAACGCTCATGTTAATCTCGCAGGACGTATCTTTTCCTTGTCACCGTCTTTGTGGGTTGTACTTTGGTGACTCATCATCCGCGTCATTCCCTTCTGGAACAATAATTGTCTCCCAAAATGCAAAGAGATCAAATCCCATGAACAATCAAACCTTTCACGTTTCAAAACTCACTCACTGGGAGAGAAGAGAATGTCTAATAGGGAACAGAGGATGAAAGGAATGCAATTTTATACTATAAGATCTTCTGGTACATGATGAAATGAATGTAGCCTCTTTATAGTGATAGGAGGCATTTACCCAGAGTTGAAGCACAAAGGCACCATTCATGTCTCCGGGACTATGGTACAGTGGTAGGGTGACTAATCACTATATCAGATATTCACGATTCGATCCCCAGCTATGCCGAATTTGTAAAAAAAAATTCTCCAAATGGGACGCAAACCCTGGGACGCTGGACTTCTAGACCGCCCACCGCGAGTGCTTCCCGATTTACCCTGACGGTCGGTGGGAAACTTCTATGAGGCCGGACCGGTCGATCGATGTTGGAAAAATCTCATTAAAAAAATATAGTAGCGCCACGTTGCAGGGCCGGCTCAAGGCATAGGCCATTAAGGCATATGCCTAGGGCCCCTAATTTATTAGGGCCCATAAATTTTACAAAAATAGTAAATATCATTATTATATAAATTTACAATTAATGTCACTATTCATATTTAGATTATTATTTGATTACATTCTTTATTAATTTATTTCCTTATAAATTGTATTTGCATTCTCTTCACATGTAATTGTATTCTCTTAGTAATTAATAGCATTTAATTGCATTCCCTTGCACCGTTTTAAATGAAATTTTGTTATTTTATTATTTTTTCATTTTATTTTTTCAACTTGTTTTGTAACTTGATAAAAGTAGACTGATATTATTCTACTCCATTTTTCTCTTGATCTCCTCCTTTGGATGCTCTGGTGAAATTCTCAAAGAAATATAATACGTCTTTTTTCTTCGCCGGTAATATTTTTTCTTCACATTTTTCTTTTTCCTCTATAAGAAATAAGAACGTGAATTAGAATTTTTTTTTATTTATACAAATGCAAATAGAATGTTAGTATTTTTAAATATCAAATTATTATAAAATATGATATTTATTTATTTATATTATATTTGTGCAGATAATAATTGAATTTTAAAATATCATCAAATTGAAATTACACAGTATAAATAAGATTTTTTTCTTTAATTTTAAATAATTTAATTTTGATAAAATTACATAGACTTATATTTTCTTTTTATTATTATTTGAGTATAAATATGTTTGTTGAAAATATGACTCTATATATACAAAACATATGAAAAAAATATAAATAAAAGAATTTATTATTCTCAAAAAGGTGCGCTTGATAGATTTATTATTAATATTCAAAATCAAAAGTCAAAAAATACAATTGAAAATTTAAATGAAAAACTAATTAAATTTTTACTAGAATATAATACTTTAGAAAATCTATTTTTAAAAACTAAATTTTATATAAAACATTTTTTTAAAATTAATATTTTATTTTTAAAAAACTATTAAACCCGGTACCAAGTCGAATGAAAAAAAGGTGAGGAATTTTTAAAAAAAATATTAAAGACCTAATTATTTTTTTCCGCCTAGGGCCTCAAATAACCTTGAGACGGCCCTGCACGTTGCTTTGTAGTTTCTTAAATATTTATAGTTCAATTCTCAATTATAATGTATTACAGGATATTTTCTTTCATTGAAATGAAAAGCTTAGAATGTTGGGATGTTGATCTCTTGCTAGTAGCACTTTGGAATTTATCTTGACAATAGATAGGAAATTTATGTAGAATCGAATGGGTCATTTTAAAGATTAATAGATCTGAAAAATTAGATAACTAGCAAAAAAAATAAAAATAATAATCATGTCCACTCACTATGAGCAATATGCCTTTTGATTTTGATTTACTATTTTTTATATATTTTTTTTCACTTTTATCTCAATATTTCATCATTATCAATCTAATCTTGATATTGATATAAATAAAAGTATCTTAATTTTCAAAATAAAATTTTACTTAATCCTAAAAAGCCCATTAAATCTTAAATTCGGATCAATCTAAGTCAACATGAACCCAACTCGAACCTAACAAAATCCCCAAACCCCTCCAACTCCAATTCAATCTGGATTCAAAATCTTTCCATCTGAATCTGATATTTTTTGAATCGACTCGGATCGGGTTGACGAATCCGAATCATTTTTTAATACCCCTAAGAAAAATGGGCTTGCCCTTAATTTTGATGTCCCTGTGTGGAGAGGGCGATGCTGAAGAAGAGAACACCAAAAGGTAACGAGTCTAACGAATGAGAATGTGACCTTGGTGGTTGAGTAGGTGGCACGAGAAAAACAAAGGTAGTGTCTGAGTGGGAGCTAGAGGAGAAAATTTGAGAGAAAATAAATAAGAGAATTTACATAACTCTTCTCAAAATTGTCACTAATTCAATCCAATCTATCCCAAATAGAAAGTTATTTTGACCCTAAACTGATCAAATTAGTCCAAATCAATCTGTTTAAATTCACATTATTTCAATCACCATGTTTATATTATGAGTTTCATCCCAACTCAATTCGACTTCACTTTCATCTAAAAATCTGATTTGTTGGTTTGATTCAAGTTAATTTGCTATCTGACATTTGAAATATATATATATATATATATATATATATATATATATAGCAAATTCAACATGAATTGCACTTTTTTTTTAATTTAAAGCTTTTGAAATATTACAAAACAATTTCATTAAATAATTTATATATTATTTCATTACAAAAGACTTCAACTCGCGTTTAATACGATTATGAAAAAAGTACATATTGGATGGTAAAATTTTATGGTTATTGACCAAGAGCTTTTTATTTTTTTAATAAAATAAGAATTAATTATGATAAAGGATGATAAATTGTACTGCAATGATTCACAAATGTTAGTGGATCGTCAAATCAAATCTTCTTAGAATTTTAAAAATTCATGAAATTTAGATTCCTCAGTTTATATTTTTTATTTTATAAAATTAAGAGAATCTCTTGCAAGAACTATTGGCCATAGTTTTGGATGATAAATCTTTTAGCTAGTTGGGCTTTTGATCCAATTTATTTGTATGGGAAAGTAAAAGTGCAATTTAATTTAGGCGATTTTTTAGGGGAAAATTTAACTAGACGTGCATTTTTCTTCCATGGAATGAAAAATTTGAAATGACGACTAGAGCTAGAATATCTAGATTATTCAAAAAAAATGTAAAAGGGAGCTCTCTGTTGATTTTTTTTACCATATTAATTAAAATAAGAAATTAAAGTCTAATCCAATCAAGAACCCTGGTCAGTTAAGACACAATACAACAACAAATGAGAATATCAAGTACCTAAAAGAATGAAGGGTGGCTTTCCCTTTATCTTTCCAGAAAAAAAAAAGAGAAGCAATTCCCCTTTACAATTCCAAGTAAAATGAATGATGTGATTGCTAAAATAATTGGTCATGTGCTCTTTAAATAATTTGCAAATAGCAGGAGTTGGCTTCTTAACCACTGCTATTGTAATTATTGTTTTCCCCTTTGGGAAAGAAAGATCAATTCTTAGGTGGCTTCTTCCTTCAATCATTTCTGACAATGGAAGCATTTAATGATTTGAGTTGCTTCGCCAGGAATTTGTCTGACTGCTCCTTTCTAGTCAATGGCAGATTTTATGATCTTATTTTGATTCAAACAACTTTTCTTTTTTGGGGGCATAAACAGCAGAACTGCAATGGAGTTCTTTAGTTTAATCTTTTTTTCCCTTTCATAAATAAACTGAAAACCGTTACTGAATAACTCAAAAGATACTCAATTATTATTTGGAAAACTTAACTCAGGGATTCTTTTTTCTTCCTTCAACAATAGTTCAGTGGATTCAAACCACCATTTTAATTTTGTTTTTTCTTGGTAGAACAAACCAACAACTTCTTGTTATATGCTATTGTATGTTGGCATGAGTTTAGGAAGTGAAAATGAAAGAGGAAACTATTAGATAGATCATCCAACACTGCTTCCTAACATTACAGAGCTTTGAGAAACAAGTTCCATACAAAATATGTTTACTTTTTCCCTAGCTTGTACAACCAACTACAGTTCCACCAGTCCAATTCAGCCGGTTGAACAATTTTCACTCTGTATAGACAAGGATTCCGCTAAATCTATCTTGAACTTCCACCGAAATTCAACTCAAGCTAACTCAAACTTGGTCAACTTTGACTAAAGATCGATTGCTCTAACACTCTTATAACCTGTAATAGAGTTTAACGACCAATAGGAGTTTGTTCAAAATTGCAAACGGTTGAATGGAACATCATTTGCTCATTGACAGTGGGAATTGTCTGTGAAGACTTGAAGGACTGTCAAAAAGAATCCAGAAATTATGAGAGCATATTCGAATAAGTAGGTAGGAAGAGAACATATGAGCTTCGGTGTTGGGATTAAGATCTTGTCGAAGCTTCAGCCTATTTGCCTCAAGGTGTTTTAGAGAAACACTACAAGCGGTTGGTGGACAAATGCAAATGCCCTTTCTTGTCATTAATTTTGGATTTACAAGGGGTATCCAGGCTTACACCCGACTAATCCACTTGGCTGACCGGTCTGCACCACAGCCTTCAACGAGAGTCCTACTAACGGTCATAAGGTATAAAGTCCAACTGGATAGTTTCAAATCCCCTTGGTATTCGATATGAGTTGTTTGAAGCCCTATAATGGTTAGTTGCTAGAAGAAGAGCAGAACATTCCTACTAGGCTATTCCCCACTAGCCAAGTGGTAATCGGAAAGCAAAGAAGATACTAGTAGGAAGACTCTCCCAACTAGAGTTATTGAATGAAAGTATCTTGTTCAACCGAAGGAGCTTTCGACATCAATGCAAATTGGGAGGAGGAGAGTACTCTACAACAACATGAATGCATTATCAATACATTTTAAGACCAATTTGCAAGGGAGTTAACATAACCAAATGGGGAAAACATGTGACGGAATCACTCAAGAAAATCTCCCGAACTTCAAAGGCCTTGTTTTTTTTTCACTCGTATCTCTCTCAAATATCTATATTCGTTATCTGGTGGAACTTGTAAACGTTAAATTTTGGATTCAAAAAATAATGTTTAGAGTCTTTTCGGAGGTTTCAAACATCTATTTTACTATTTTTTATATTTAGAGTATTTCTGACAGTTTTGTCTATTATGAGTCAGGGTTAATCTATACAAGCGTCTATTTCACTATTTGAGGGATACTCCTTTGTCATTGAATAATTATTTTTTTTTGTTAAAACCCAGACGATGACGATTTTATCTTTTTTTCTATTTCTTTTCTTGTTTTCTCCATATATTTTCTTTCTCTTCAGCCCGCTAGATAATCGTTATCCTGCTCAACATCAGTATACAAGGGGCCAAACACGATCCAAATCCTTATAAATATTTAGTATTCATTTTCTTCGTCTTCTATGCTATTTTATAAATTGCCATTCTCATGCTTCAACTTGGAGGTGAATGTTGAAGGATTTAACCTCATGTTGATGGGCAAAAATGAACGAAAAATGAGTCATCCAATTTGGCCACTTAGAACGTTTCACTTTACATAGCATCTTTTTACTTGTAGTAGGCAATTATTAGTCCATTTTACCAAACAGTTTGCACTTGGACAGATGTGGCTTAGGCTAAACAACTAACTAGGTTAAAAATTATGTATTATAAAAACCGAGTCCCTAAGAAGTGAAGAATGCCATTGAAGAACTAGTCCTACCTTAGGGACTAAATAGATGTTAAGCTTGTGGCTGTTTGTCATATTTGCTCATTTGGTTAACTAACTTACTCGGTTGGGTCAGATTCTCTGATCCATTTGACATTCTTAAAAAAAATATGTTGGACCCGTTAGTAGACATGGGATGAGTAGATGGTCAACGGGAAGTTAGAGCCCAGCTGACCCGACCTAGCTAGTTAGCGAGCCTGGTTCACGAGTAATAGATTTCCAGGGGCTCGGTCACTCCGACTGAGCGGCCAGTTATGTATTCCGAATCGATTCAGGCGTCACTCGAGTACGACTCGAGCATGGTGGGCGGGCATCTAACCACTCGAAGCGGATTGGCCAGCAGCAGGAGAGTTCCAATCTAAGAGGTATTGATCGTCTCATCGGGGCGGTTAAAATTTTTCTAATGAAAAATTTCTGCAAAATATGTCGTAGCTAGGAATCGAACCGCAGATATCTAAAATAATGACTAATCGCTCTACCACTGCACCATAAATCTAGAAGCCCATTTAACCATCTGAATTTGCCTGAGATATTTTTCAACCTGCAATACTATTTTAATAATAAAAAAAAAGAGACGTCCTTTTATATTTTCCCCTAGCTATCTAATAGCTCTAATTAGCATTAGATAGTTAGAGAAAAATAAAAAGGACGTCTTTATTTTATTATTATTATTAAAATAACATTGCAGGTTGAAAAATATCAAAATGACATATCGCCCTATATATGTTTTCTTTGCTAATTATCTCTCTTAAAGATGAAAATGACATCTCACCCTATCTTTTCTTTGATTATAATTTCTAATAATTTTGTAGAACTTTTGTGCTGAAACTGCTACGTGTATAAATGCATATGATACAAATCTGACCAGGTGTGGAAGATGAGTGCACGTGCAATATCTTACAACTCTTTGGGATTGAGGAGCACGATTCAATTACGGCGCATCATTTTTCTTCAATAAGATAAAATATTTAGGAGGTGCATGGTTGAGCGAGGAATCATTCATGTTTAAGGATGAATAAAAATTCAATTAAATTGAATTAATAGGTCGAATTGACGAATTTAAAATTTTAATTTTGTTATTTTGAAATTTTATTTTAAAATTAATAATTATTTTAATTAATTTGATTTTTTGATTTTAAAACTACTAGTTCAATTAAATGGTATAAATCAATTTATTTCATTTATTCTTTTGCAATTATCACAATGGTTAGTGATTTAAATAATATCCAACTTGTGATTTTATATGATCTTCAATGATATCGCATTTTCAAATTTGTAACTAGTAATAATAAACAAATACACTTTCTCATGGTCGACTTAAAAGTTAAAATCGAATAAAAATATATAAATGTTAAAAAGTTTGGTTAATTAGATCGTAAATCGAATTAATTGATCTTTTATCGATCAAATTTTTTTATTTTTATTGAAAAGTTTAGGTTCAATCAATTCAAAATCTTGTTGCTTTATTCGATTTCGATTAAATCGATTTGGTTGGTCTGATTTTGAATTGCTACTCACACTTTTGAATTTATTTGATGATCGATTTGTGAGGTTGGATCGTCCAATATTTCTCGGACTAATTAGACCGAAAGTCCGACATCTCATGCTTTTGGATTTACCCGATGACCGATCTACGAGGTCGAATCATCCGTGCGAACTTGTCTACATCTACCGTACATTTTTTTAAATTATTTTTTGTTTTTTTAAAGTTTTTGGTTATTGCCAGTAAAATTTTATTTTTAAAATTTAGGAGTTAAATTATAGTTAAGCATAGAAAAAAAAATTCAAACCTATTTTTTTTTTTTTGAAATTTATATGGAACTTGTACCATAAAATTCTTAAGGTATATATAAAAGGAAAGAGGAATCAAGGTATATATAAAAGGGAGGGGGAGTCAGGTAAGATATTGGTAGGTTATTATTATTATTTTTGATATGTTTTGAATATTAAATGCTCTAAAATTCATTATTAGATAAATGAAAATTTCCAACATTCAAAGTCGATGTAATAATTTAAAAATCTACATTTCTTAAACTCATAAATAATTTGTCTAATACTGCGTTTGGTTTGGGGTAATATAATCCAATTTATAATATAATTGAGCCTATAATATAATTCAGATTACATATTGTTAGTTTTATAATTCAGATTATAATATTTTTATTAGTTTTTTAATGCAGATTACATTATGTAACAGTGTTAAAATTGTATCAAATAAAATAATCAATCTTATAATATAATTTTGATTAGCTGACCCAATGTAATCAAAATGTCCTATGCTTATGAAACTAGGATGCTCTAGCACCAAATAAACTGTCACGATAATAACATTTCATTTCTGGTGGCTGGTCTCGTTGTGTTCCCCATCTGCTAGATCTTCAGTTTGTGCTCTATTCCAAAGCAACAGTTGCACGAATCCATCAACGGATGGTGCAATACTTTGACTATCCACCAATGCCGGTCTCCATTAACAAGAGTTATATTAATTAAAAAGAAGATTAGTCTCAATTTTTAGATATTCGAATCTCAATCTCATAAATTAATAAATAATTTTTTAATAGACAGTTAATTTAGGATTATTAAGCTAATGGTCTTCCATTGCGAGCGTTTCTCGATTTATTATGACAAGAGAAAATTTTCATGAAACTGAATTGATCACTAATGAGATTAATTAGCGAATATCTTTTGTTAATAATAATAATAATAATAATAATGAAAAAGGCTTATAAAATGATCCGATGTCACCCATTAAACCTCATGCATCGACAGGAAGAAAAGTTTCTCGGAGATGCACAAGGCTTTTAACTTTCTGGTATGAACTCGTTTCTATTTCTTCGAAACTTTTCTATCTCTAAAGCAATCAGCCATCTCTGCCACCTTCTGCAGCAGAGCAAAGTCGAATCAGCATGGAAGCAGCAGCAGCAGCAGGGTGGAACTCTCATATGGTGAGGGGAACATCAACTTTTGAAGAACCGTAAGACCTCTACGAGACTTATAATTATAATTCCCTTTTTGTCGATTGATAGGGAATGGAAGAAGACGTGTTCGATCAATGGGAGGTGATGGAGCAGCTATCAACTGCACAGCAAATCGCAGACCGATCTATCTTTTCAGAGAACCACCACCATTCGCTGCTGCCCCCGGAGCCAAAGAACTCTCTCAAGACCAGAAGCACCTCTTCCCCGAGCATCCTTTCTTTCGGCAAACCTGAGAATTCTGCCATCGAACAGGGCACTCACGGCAGCCTTGTTGGGGTGGCGAGTTCAAAGAAATCAGAGATGGATACTCTAGCACAGTACGGATCCAAGAGGAACTTTGAGACCATGACCATGTTTGGGCAGCAGCAGGCAAGGAGATACAAGAACAAAGAGCACATCCTCGCCGAGAGGAAGAGGAGGGAGAAGCTTAATCAGAGATTCATAGCCTTGGCAGCTATAGTTCCAGGCCTCAAGAAGGTTCGTTCCAATATTTCTCCACATTTAACGACTCTAATTAATCTCCAAACTCTAAGTTATAAGTAGGAACGATTTCTCGTAGATGGACAAGGCTTCTGTTCTCGGCGATGCCATCAAGCACTTGAAACAACTCCAAGAGAAGGTGAGTTTTCTCGAAGAGCAAACCGCGAAAAAGACCATCGAGTCGGCTGTTTGGGTCAGGAAATCTGATCGTCGTCTACGTGACGACGATGGCTTCTCCGAATTGCTGCTGCCGAAGATCGAAGCCAAGATGTTCGAGAACACCGTCCTCGTCAAGATTCATTGCGAGAAGCACAAGGGTGTGGTAGTGAAAGCGCTTTCGGAGATCGAAAACATCCATCTATCCGTCGTCAACACTAGCGTCATACTTTTCACGAGTTCTTCCCTTGATATAACCGTGATGGCTCAGGTTAGGAACAATTTGCAACAAAGGAATTCAATTGTCTCCGCTTAAGAACTTAACCCATCTGATCGGTGTTTACTGGCTGCATGGTGGCAAACAGATGGAGGAGGGGTTCAACATAACTACTGCAAAGGATGTGGTGAGGAAGCTGAGCTCTGCTTTCAGACAGCTCCATTGAAAGCACTTGTTGCAGAAAAGATGAGCTAGCTTGTCATCAATAAAAGCCCATTTGATTTCTATGGTTGCAGGGGAGGAGCCTTGCTGAAACACTAGAATCATTGTAATTTCGAGGGTTGTTCTTGGAGTTCTATTTCCTCCCCGGAATTTCTTTTGGTTCGGAGAAGAGAATGTTCATAGTCAAATAAGAAATGGGTGTTTAGAAATTAAAAAGATGTACTTTAACTTTTCTATCTATATGTACAATTAGATTATCTGAAATTATGAATACACAGGGTGTAAATTTCATAAAATAGAAAGGTGTTAGTTCTCGCTTGATGTTCATATTTAATGTTATCGTTTGGTTCTTTTAGGCCAAAACTAAAAAAGTTAGTGAGGTTGAGTACAAATTGTTATTCAAATATATCATGATATCTCATTTAATGTCCATAAAGTTGTCAAACGGGTCGATTCATCATGGGACAGGTCGGCCGATGATAATTTTGGCGGGATAAAATCGGCTAACCCATCATTTTAGTGTGTTGGGAAATTTTCAACCCAACACAATCGAAAATGGATTACAAATCAGACGGATCAACCCTTAGCTTATAAAAATAAAAAAAAATCACAATTTCAATGTTTTACTTCTAAACATTTTCTATCAAATATATTTAGAAATATATATTTTATGAAAACTATTATTTTTATATCAACTTCATAATAAAAAATAATAGTAAATTAACATAAAATTTATATTTTTCATCTATTGACGTTAATTTTGGGGGGGGGGGGGGGGGATTTTGCAAAAACAATTTAAAGCGTGGGTATTTAGAAAAATTGCCGTTTTGTCTTTAGCTGGACATTCACTTGGTTTGGCGGTCCTCTCATCCTCGACTACTGGCACCCGATGGCAGTCGCCAGTGGCAACTTCCGCTTCTCCCTCTGCCCGTTACCCTCCTCTTCGAGCCATAAATCCACTCGTTGGAACTTGGGAAAGAGGGGGCCGCCATCCTCCCCGCTCTTCCTCCGCTGCTCCTCCGCCGCCCCCGATGGCCCCAAGAGGATCTCGGAGCAGTCGTCCTGGGAGTCCAAGGATTCGGAGGGAAAAGACTACCTCTACCGCCTCGGCCAGGAGGCCGACAACATGAACATCTCCGTCGGAGCTCGTCAAGGCGTCATCGACGATCTCTTCGTTGGCAACTTCCTCGGAAAAGACTGTGCGTCCTTCTCTTCCATCTAGCATACTCGTCTTTAATTTGTGTGTGCGTGTTCTTTCTGTGGCAAATTGATTCTGCGTATTTTATTGCATTTTTCGTTTGTTAGAACATTAGCTCGGATTTATCATGAAAAGGCTTTGGTTTCAGAATAGATGTTTCTCAATGGTTTGAAAAATATTAACTCCTAATTTTAAGGTTGAATCGGATAGCAGGGCCGTCTGGCCCTAGGCAGAAAAAAATTTAAGGGCTTGATATTTTTTTTTAAAAATAAATATTTAAAATATTATTAGAAATATTTAATTTTATTAGTAAAATTTATCAAAAAAAAAAATAAAAATTATGGATTAATTTTAATAAAAATAAACTAACAACCAAATCTAATTTTAACAGTAAGAAATTAAAATTATCAATCAAATCTAACTTAGACAATTAAAAAAATAAAAACGATCAAATTTAACTTTAATCTGTAAAAAATTAAAAATTATTGGTCAAATCTAAAAAATTAAAAATTATTGACCAATTCTATTCGTGAACCATATCCGGACCACCTCAAGGCATAGGCCATTAAGGCCTATGTCTAGGGCCCTATTATATTAGGGCCCACTAAATTATATATATATATATATATATATATATATGAGTTTGGATATTAAATATTTAAAATTATGACTAAAAAATTTATTTTCACTAGTATTTTTAATTTTTTAGTTTACCACCGGTTGCAATTATATATTTTATTTTTTTAAATAAAAAAATTTAAAAAAGAGTTTAAACTTATTTAAGCCGTCTACCTATTCCCTTTGGCATAGCAGCATCAAAGTTCATGTAATTTGCTTACCTAACTATTCTAGTTACTTTAGAAGGTGACATTGTTCACTCACTTTCATTTGCTGTACTTGTAATGGTAGTTCCTTCCATATTAAAATCTTTTGGCTCGTCATTCGAAAATTGTATTAGTTATATTATTTTTACTCTTGTCTAACCATCAAATAGCGCTTGAGCTTGTAAAATGTCAGAAGCCAAAATAGATCATCTTTCATACAAAATATTATCTCTAAAACTAAATGTTTGTTTTGCAACAACAATAAACACCGAACAAGTTAGAATTTTCTCTGCTATGATAGAGAGAATAGAATAACTTTGGATCTTATATGACTATTATTATAAATTGACGGGAGCTTCGTGTACCGGACTGCCTTTTTATCAAAATCTGACTCATTATTTGTTCTATTGAAATCAAAGAAAGTCGTAAAATAATTCTCATATTCTTTTTTGGAACTCAAGGATTCTTGTGGATGTTTCGTATGATCTTTTAAAAAAGTTGTGCCTTTGTGAATTTTAAACTACCATTATCACTATTAGTACTTTGGGTTTCAGGTCCATTACATTTTAATCTATATTTTAAACTACAGTCCTTGTAACTAACATTTCTTGCAAGACATCTAATTTAAGTATATGATCTAAAACAAATACAACTAAATAAATATTAAGAATATATATAATAAAAATATTTCTCTCATTTTGACTTCATTAAGATAGAAATTCATTAGTGCTATATTAATTTAAAATCCAAGCTGTGCAAAAATTCATTATAACTAAATAAGAAGTAGGATAATAAAAGTTGCATAATTGTTTGGTTGCATCATCACATATTTTTAAAATTTCACAAATACTATACATATGTCTTATTGTCCGAAAATAGATATACATTAATATTGTTAGCATTCTATACAAAAAAATAATAATAAATAAAATAATTTTCTATATTGAAATGAATATTACAATAATTTGTACTTTAAATTCCAATTTATTGGTGCATTACATAGAAATTTTTTAGGCCTCATTCCGTTAATTTTATAAAATCTACCATATTGTTACATTATATTAGGATGTGATCACAAATTAGATATAACAATTTTAATTGAGCTCATTTGATTTTCTAAATTTTTTAATTTATTTTGTACACATAAATTTAAAACATGAAATACAAATCGAATATGAAAATATAAACAACTGATAGCCCTTCCCATACAATTTTTCTTCATATTTGTGGTATTAGAATTAGTATAATTAAATGATATTGAGAATATCGTCAGAGTAATCCATATTCTTCTAAAATGAAGGGCATTAATTGAGGTATATTACGAGTGTTGTGTGCTTCATTAAGCACTTGATATGTTTGTAAACAATTTTCAATTAATCAAGAGTTGTCAATCTATGACAAATCACACCCATATAAGAATAAGATTGTCAATGGTCACTCCAAATATCACTTAGAGATATCTTGTTATTTAACTTGCTAAATTCATCGTTTTTTAAGTGTATGAGTGATTTTGGTTTAGGAAATAAAGTTAGCAGCTGGGTTAAGTGATTATGGACAAAAATAATCACATATGATAAAATGAAGTAGGGTATTTACAGTGTTAGGATCTCAATATCTTTTGGTTTATTGATAATATTTTTACCTCACTATCAATGACTAGCATTGATCAAAGCCTTTTAATTTCAACAAACTATGGCACCACTAATTCTAACATGCTTATATCAACATATATACACTTATCATTATGAAAACATAAATGTAGCACAAGTAAAATGATTCACATTATAGGTTACACAAAAGTGCATGTTAATATAAATAACTCATTTGTGTACAAGCATTTGTAACGAGCTAAGTCACAGAACATGCTTGTCTATTAATGTAATAATGTTATATAGCATAATATATTTCACATGTATATTGATGAAGTAAATATTATTCTTGAGTAAATGCGCACAGCCCGTCCCAGGTTACGTGAAAAACAAAAAATATTCAATAAAACAGGGCCCAACCGGGTTCGAACCGGTGACCTATTGATCTGCAGTCAATTGCTCTACCACTGAGCTATGGACCCGAATGTCTTAATGTATCATGATATAAAAGGTAAGGTAAATCATTTACCTGAACAACCTTGTCATGGTCTCTTTTTTGTCTACCTAATTTTCCAATTAACTCCTAACAACAAATTTAGTACATAAGCATGAATCAATTGACATATGAGCTTATATAGAGTAAGTTTGTGTAATAAAGCATGTGTAGGAAGTATGTCTAATAACCAAATGGGAAGTATGTGTATTGCCAATATAACAACATGCTACATTAGTATCATCATCACCAACAGTCACGTTCAACCTGAAAACTATAGGAAAAATTTTAACATAAAATATTAGTTTATTAGAGATGAACTAATGAGGCATATAGGCTTGAATTGACTAGGAATCAACTCCCCCTCCCTTAAATAGTGTTTAAAATATGCAAAGTTTTGCACATGTATTTACCTTATATCTTGTCTACAACAAAGTTAAAGTATTAGGAATTAGAAATACATGGTCAATAATCCAATTATCATTGTTGACCAAGACACCATGTCTTATAGGATACTTGATATCTTATCGATCATTAGGGGTGTAAACTAGCTAAGCTGAGTTTAGCGGTATTCAAGCTTGTTTATTTATTTATTTATCGAACTTGTTAAAGCTTATTTATTACAAAATTTATTGAGCTCAAGCCGAGTTCGAGCTTTTTATCAAGCTCATCTAATAACGTTGTTGTCCTTGTAAATTAGTTAAATCTTTATGTAATTCATGAAACTTATATTATTTTCTTATACCTATTATGAATAATTTTAGATTATACAAATTTCTAAATTTTATGTATTTAAATAAAAAATTAAGAAATAAATTAATAATTAAATTATGCTTAAATTAATTAATAAGTTTATTCATAAATTATTAACGAACTTTGTTCATGTACGTTAATGAACCAAGCTTATTGGTGTTCATGCTTGTTTATTTTATATATTCTTTTACTATTGAATGTTCATAAATGAGCTTAATTGAACCGAACACCAAGCTTTGTTCATAACATCCAATTCATTTACAATCCTACTAATCACTGCATTGATACACAGTGAACTAGTAATTAAGAAATTGATGTTGAAATATAGCACAATGCTACCCATTTAACCAATTTGAGGCATACTAGTGTAAATACCAGTCAACAACTCAACTCCTGAGCTATTATCATAGTTGGTCTTTTATACTGATGAATACCTCCTTCAGAGAAAATAGGCTATGTTGAAGACAAATCCTCTTGATCACAAGTTTATTAGTTGTTTACATTAACAACTTGTTTTCTTGAATAAATCTGAGAATTTGTCAAAAAAGTCACTATTGTCAATAGAAATACTGAGTTATATGATTGGACATTATCACATTACTAAGAGAAAATGCAAGACTGGGTGTTAATAGCAGTTCAATGTTCTTGGAGGTCTAGAATAGGAAGACAAAACATTGAGATTCGATCACAGTAAACATAGCTAATTTACAAAAGTTGTACAGTTCATAACCATGATCTGTTACACCTAGATTCCTTGAAACTAAAATCTAATTATTTGCTAGACAAAATACAATTTTCCAATTGGCTCAACTACTTTAAGGAATAATGACATCTAGAAAGCATATACAAGATTTATCAAATATAAACAAAAACCAATAATGTTAATCTTTCCCAATGGACGAAAGAATTGGATAATATGAACCAACATTCTTGTTGGAGAATGCTAGAATAACACTTGCAAATGACAATCACTGTCACCTGCATTGTGGACATGACTGTCAAGAGGGTGACACAGATTTCAAATATATATATGGGTGGCAAATATTATTTAACCAATATAAATTTCTTCTAATATGGTCATCTCCATTGTGGACATGACCATGTTTAATTCGACTGATTTTCTTCCTGTAGATGTTTCTTTGGAAGAAATAAATCAAACTCTTATTTGCTTACCTTCAAGATAGCATACTGAGATGGTGAAGGATTATGAGCATTTCTCTCTTGTTATGTTTTCTCTCTATCACTTATTTTCTCTCATATTTTTTTCCTCGATTGAACCCCTGGTCAAGCTTTTAAAAGTTTGCAATTAAATATTTTGATTAAAACCTACAGAAAAGTTGGTTGGAACGTTGGTCCTCACTCACCAACTTGATTGCAATTAAACATTTTATTTAAAATGTGTACTACACATAAAATGATTTGTTATTAATTTCTTAAAGTACAAAGTAATTTAGTTTTATTTATTTTAAAATTTTCTCCAACATGTTTATTAATTGGTTTTCACAGCGGATATTGTCTTTGATTACCGGCAGAAAGCGACAAGGTCGTTTGAGTATCTGCAAGGCGATTATTACATAGCTCCGGCCTTCTTGGTTGGTTTCTGAATCCTCAGTCATTTGTTTTATGTATATTACTTTGGTTAGGAGGTATGAATTGGAGTACATGAGGAATACTATCTATGAATGGCATACTTTGTTCAATGTGTACCATCTTGGAGACTGCTCTAAGTCATATATCATTTTTGTGGCCACATTTTGAATGATGCCTTCTATTTTAAACAAAATAATTGGGTGAGTGGAACTCAAAAGATAAATACTGTTAGAATGACTAGTTCTTCCTTCAAAATTCTAGAATCTTAGAAAGGTAGAAGTTGTCGTTTCTCATAGAGGAATGAATGAAGTTAGGAGCTGGAGTATCCACTCTGAAAATACATTGGAACTTTATTTAGCTGATTAGCAATCGTGGATTTGTCTTTCCACTAAAGTTGACAAGGAACTTAGATTGTCAATGATAACATTCATCAAGGATTATAAATTGTTGAATAACTTAGCAAATTAAACAAAATAGTAGTTGGCTTGGCTTTTTATGAAATATTTTACATCATTGTTATATTCAAATATTAAAGTTACATAGGTAGAGAAGGATTCCTTATGCCTATGTGCATGGCCTAACATGCAGGCTGTGGCGTGCTTGATCCAACATTATTGTAAGTCGTGACCAAACTAGCCTATGGATCAAGCTCAAGATGCAGTGTCGACATGATTAATTGGGCCATGACTAGCATGACCTATTTGACACCTCTAGGAGGGAATAGAAAAATGGCTGATATGCACTTTAACATCAATTAGAAAATTATAATCCTAACCTAATCATACTTTGGTCTATCATTTCTTTTTCCACCCACTACTTTCCACTCTCTCTAAACTGGTAAGTGAAGTCAAATAGTTAAGTTGGAATTGCGTAGTTTACTAGCAGGTAATCCATCTTATGATATGAAGGTTGTTAAGATTGAGTCATATGAGCGATATATGAGGGAGGTGGAGTCTATGTATGTTTGAGTTGATCTTGCTGCCAACCTCCACTGACGACCTCCACACCCTCTGTGATGACCTCCAACACCTCTATGAAGTCCATTAGGAATAGGCTGTAACTAAACTTCAAGAATAGATTGGTCCGATATTGGTTAGATGGTGGAACAGAAGTGGTAGGATCTAATCACACAAGGAAGTTTCTCCTAGAATCTGTCTTCATTGGTTGAAGTTCGGTCTTTGATTGGATACTATTTTGGTATCGTGCCGATGTTTCGATGGATGGTGCTAGTGGTAAATTAGAGGTGGAAAGGGAAAAGAGATGAAGGAAAAGAAAAAAAGAAGATAAGACAACTATATAGTTAAGTTTAATATTTGCTTTCCATCTAAAATGCTACAATTTTGACAATATCTTGTATGGAGACAATGTATATAAAAAATATCAATATTATCTCAATTTTAGCATGCCAAGTGGTGGTGAGTGTTGACATGGAATTAGGATTCGAAATCTTGAGTATTTCTGGTGTTTTTGTTTTTAATGGAGTGGTGGTGAGTGTTGACATAGAATTAGGGTTCAAAATCTCTAGTCTTGCTGGTGTTTCTCTTTTTGACTGGAATGTTTCGATACTATTCTGAAATTTCGATGTATGGTGCCGATGACAAATTGGAGATGAAAGGAGGAAATAAATACATTAAAAAATAAGAAAAGACAACATAACTATATACAACTAAGCTTAATATTTAGGGGGTGCTTGGTGAGCGGGTTTAGAAGGTGGGAATGGGAATGAAATATATTTCATTTCCATTTATGATGCTTGGTATACGAGAATCGGAATCAAAATAAGGATATGATACCCTTGATTTTATAACCCAACCCCCACTAGATTATCACTAAACCCATAAACCCCTCAATCAAAACTCATTACCATTTCCATTATCGAATATATACCAAGCGCCCCCTTATTTTCCATCTAGAAGGCTACTATTTAAACATTGCCTTGTGCGGAGACAAACTAAAAAATAAAACTATCTCGATTTTAGCATGCCAAGGGTGCTCTAGAGTGTTAACATGAAATTATACTTGTTGATACAATTGATACAACGACATGAGAAATTGTCTCGGTGCCAACGTCGAGTAGTATGGAGTTTCGGTAGTTTACCGGAACAAGATGTTTGGACCATTTGCTTGGCACGATACGAAATTTCAAACTATGCATAGAATGATAATTGTCCACATGATTGACACAAGAGACATTGTCTCGATGCCTAGTAGTATTGTATTATGGTGATTTATCAAAATGATACATTTCGATCGTTTTGTCTGACACAGTACGAGATTTCAAACTGTAGCTAAATCTTAATCTTGTAGATGTCAAGGTATCGTGTATGTATTTTTCTTAGCACGTAAATTACTGCTTTTTAGGATATTTTTTCTATTTAATAGATAAGTAAACTTTTGTTGTTCATTTATGAAAATCTGAAACTATCTATGCAATATTACTTTTATGACATATTTGCCGATATGAACCCTGAACTTGACAAATATATCCTATTTTACAGGACAAAGTTGGTAAGATCTATCAAACTTTGCTATGGATTTATGACTCTTGGGATTTTAGGAGGTATCACTTTTTGCATAGAAAGAGTGGTTAACCTTTTCCTAGTACCAATTGCTTCCAGATACTTACATGGCGTTTACAATATTGGAAGATGGAAAACTATTTGTTTACTGAATTTTGGGCAAATTTCCTCTGACCTTTTTGCCTATTTGACAAATTACTTATTCCTTTTTTTTTTCTCTCGAAGAAAAAGAACTGTAGGCTTACAATTATAATTTATAGTACTTTAGACTTATAGTTTATTATAGGATATGATTTTTTGTATTTATATTATCCCTTTTGCTCGTTGTTAAATTATGTCATTATATTTTACTAAATTTGATGGTTTGAATTTCCTTCTCAAGTTTTGACAGGTTAGGACTGTGGACAGTATTATTTATTGATATTGCACTAGAATCAAGGTCTATATCCTCTAGAAAGCAATTAAGAATGCTATTGATGAGTGCATATATGAACTTTTCAGATTAAGAATGCAATTTGAAATTGTATGACTCTAGAAAGTAGTTTGGTCATGAGCGTGGTTTTAACTTTTAAGGCATGTCAAGATGTGATTTCTCATCAATTCTACAACTGGTTCTATCATAGTCCAATATCTTGAGCCATGCAACTTGTACTTGATGTTGTTTGCTATACAACTAGTAGTTGATAGTGTTTGCTAGCTTGAACAGGCCTTCATAGATTGTCGGATGATACTAACTAGGAAGTTGGATATAAGTTCAACCCTTTAACATTTTAGAATGAGGACTAGCCAATATCATGGTTTTAAGTTCTAGTATGTTGTACATGTTTTAACATTGACGAGTTGATACTCTAGAGCAAGTATTGAGTTGCATGCATCGGCCAAGGCTAGTTGGATCACCGTAGGGAAGATGAATAGGAAGAACTATACTTTGTGATTTCGTGTTGCAGTTTGAGATTGGTTAATAGGCCATGGCTTGTGGGATCCCTTCACTTGGGTTAGATTTCTGTGTCTACTAGAGCCTCTTGGAAGTGGATTGATAACATTGCTGCTTAACCAATATCATGAGAATTTTCATTGCTTGTCCTGCTATGACACCTGGATATAGACTTTGGATGTTAACATATCTCTCTCTTGAGCTTATGACATAATTTGGGATTTTTTATTCCAATAATCAAAACTGAGATGACCACACAAATCCCATGATTCTAAGATTTTGTTGGTGATTTCATAGATATCTTTCTACTCTTTTTTGATGTTAAGGTCTTGCGATATTGATTTGACAAGCTCCTCACCTTTATGCTTCTTCAGATTGTTTGTTCCGAGTTGGAGTTGAAGGTAGATTAGTTTTAGATTTTAGGAAGCTTCTTCATATTTGGATCATTCCCTTGGATTCTAAAGTGCAGTAGACTACAATAAGGCTAGGAAATTGTTTCTCTATTAGTAAGGCATAAGACACATGTTGGTTATAGGACCTTTAAAAAGTAGTTGAGGCCAAACCAAGATTTAAAATCTTGAGCCATGTCAGAGTTTTGGTCTTTGATTAGAACATTGTTTCGATATCTTTGTGCCATTGGTGAATTAGAGGTGGAGGGAGATCTAAAAGAAAAAAAATGATAATACAACTATATACTCAAACTCAAATTTTTGTTTTTCACATAAAGTGGTATGATTTTGATATTATATTGTATGAACACAATTTATAAAAAATAAAAAAGTAAAAAATAAAAATAAAAAGATTATTTCAACTTATCTTGACCTGTATTATAACATGTCAAGAGGTGTCGAGTATGACATAAGATAATACTCATCGACAAATTACTGAAATGTCAATGCCATAAGAAGTTTAGTTTAAACCCAACTTATCTTAGCCCAACCTAAAGGCAAATCAAGAAAATTAGATAGGTTCCAACATCTCCTCTGCCAATAGTAACTTCTGCCAAATGTATTATTTGATACCAGTGGTGGTGTCGACCTCACCAATGAAGGTTGACCTTTGATGCATGCTACTTAAGATTCACTATGGGTTTGCAATTTTGAGTCATGATTGGAGGCATGATAGGTTTGTGAAGTGCACTGTCTTGTGGCATGAAATGGATCAATTTAATAAAGTAATACAATGATGATCACATTGAGGTCAATAAACGGATGGTTGCAGCCACAACTTTGGGAGCACACGATAAGTAGTCAAAATGGGGTTGATGTACTTGTGGCAAAAGGTGATGTGCTCACCCTAGGTGCCCCGCCCCAAGGCATTTGGAAGGGAGTTAAATCACTGTGACCAAGCGACATCTCTTTAGGTGGGAGGGATTTTATTCCCGGGGAATTGTTCCCCCAGGGATTCAATCCCTGCTCTCTTGTGGCCATCTACCACCCGAGTACGAACTCGGCTATGCCTGTGGGGGCGGGGTTGATGTACTTGCATCATTGGTGTTTATTATTATGCTAGCAGTGTGTTTTTGGGTGCTTAACAGCTCTTTATAAGATTCTCATTAGCGAACAATGACTCGAGCAATGGATGCATGTGTGTGTTCGAGTAGGTGAATACTCGTTGGAGGCATTGCCATGCATGATTACAACATAGAGAGATCAATTTTGAGAAAGATTAATAGAATAATATAGCACGACCTTTATATGTTTTCTCAGATCTAGTGTATTTTTTTTTTTAAAAAGCTAGTATAGCATCCATAGTTTGTGATAAAATCTAGCACCCATTAACTTTTCATGTGGTATTATGCCATCTCAACTAAATGCTTATTCAGTTGTGTGGTAACTATAATAGTTTGTACTTTGTTCTATGTAACTAGAGGGCTATGTGACAATGCAATTTGTTAAGTATTTAATCATGAGGTACTATGTTGTTGGTTGCCACATAAGCATCCTAGTAAGCAGTTTATTGAGTTATCATAGCAGGTGCATATAAAATTAATGCGTGTTACATTTGAATATGAGCTAGATTGAGAGGAAAATGAAAGGATGTACTAGATTTGAGAAAATATTTTAAATATTGTGCTATATTACTCTTATTAGTCCTTTTGAGAGCAAGGACCTAGCTCTTATACCATGAAGAGGGGCAAATTTACCCTAGTAGGCTCCTCCTACCTAAATGTTTCATAACATTAGTATCACATTTTAGCACCCGTGTAATATATGATATTTACAAATAGGTCTATAACATTTCATTTAGGTCCTTAACAGTATGTTGATTTTGTTTTATTATTTCTGAATTTTTCTTATTGTTGATGATTCAATTTTTTTCATAAGTAGTCATCCCTTTTACTTGTCAAGTTTGCCTTTGAGTTGGTTTTGT
This sequence comes from Boesenbergia rotunda, assembly GCA_024364735.1. Taxonomy (NCBI): domain Eukaryota; kingdom Viridiplantae; phylum Streptophyta; class Magnoliopsida; order Zingiberales; family Zingiberaceae; genus Boesenbergia; species Boesenbergia rotunda. The sequence continues at coordinate 113,577 of JAGFNQ010003059.1, read as the reverse complement.
ACTCTTGAAGTTCCTTTTTTCTTTTGCAGCTTGTCACATTGTGAAGAACTACCTTGCCCATCACATCAATGCTAAGGTTCCCCTAATACTAGGTAAAAGTTATGTTTGCTTGTATGAAGAATCTTTTTCAGATGATATTTCATTTTTCAACTTGTAAATTTGTAAATTGGTTTGGTGATGCCAAGGTGCTTGCTTAGCTTTATCTGAAATCCTGAATTGGTGATGAGATGCTCTATTATATAGCTTAGCTTAAGCATAATGCAAACAGGCATAATGATTCTTTTGACTTCAAGAAATACAAAGTAGATATTCTAGCATTCTACCTATGCTGTTTAGATTCATTATATATTTCTTAATCTTATCCATCTAACTCCTTACTGATTTGGTTGCCAATAGGCCATATAATGGAAACCATTGAATTTGTCGCAAGATGTCACTGAAAAGGATCCTACTTTTGTGTAATGTTTGTGTGACAAAATCTTTAGTAGTGAAGAAGAATCTTAGGCGTTTGGTTTGAGTCATTTTCCATTTTCATTTTCAGAAAACCGCATTTTCCAGTTTTCTGGAAAATGACTTTTTTTCATTCTCCAGTTTTCCAGAAAACGCTATATTTTTTTTCTGGAAAACAAAGCTGGAAAATGCAAAACAAACATGTTTTCCAGAAAACTGCATTTTCTACAGAAAATGAAAATGGAAAACAGACTGGAAAATGCAAACCAAACGCCCCCTTAATATTTTCGTTTATGTTTAAAATTCTGTATGGATATTGTCTTTTGTGTAATAGTTACTATTGTGCATGTTGGCTTTGATTATGCCTTAAGTCTCACTACCTTTTGAATATCAAAAATTGACTTTTTGTTTGATTTTTGAATCTTCAGGACATAAATTGTTGAGGTAGATTGGCTCACATTTGTAATTATTCTAATACATGGGACGTATATGTAAAGTTCTAGTAAACCACAACAAAAAACACCTTACTTCAAACTATTGACTTCCTAGTTGACTAAATAGCTGCAGTCGACTAGAGCTGAAACAAAAACCTTTCCCTTTCTAAGCATAACATTTCAGATGATTGAATTAGCTTGAAGATCCCAACTCAAGTCGAGATCAAACTCAAATGTGGGCTACCATTAGGAACCCACTCTTCGTTGGTCTTATGAAACACTAGGTAGACTTTACTAAGAAATACAATCGAAGATTCAATTCCTTCATAATCTCTCACAACTGATATCTTTAAGTATTTGATGGCATCAATGCTTATTGCTCTTGAGTCCATCTTATTAAGCCTTCAGTCCTTTGGATGCACCAACTCTTCCAAAGTTGCTCTATTTCATCCTTCGCCTTGCCTTGGAGTTCATCTTGTTCTGAGCCTCCAAGCCATTGAACCAACGACCAATTTGACCTCGTGCACACAACTTGGCCCCATCAAGTCACTATCTTTCCTGCTCCATGAACAACTTGCCAAAGTCAGCCTTGACCTATTGGTCCAATAATTATCCAACTTGTCCATGTTGCAATCTTTCCAAGATGCATGAGCAATCTATCAAGCTCTTGCACATTTTGATTCTCATAGTAGTAACATAAAATATACCTTATTTAAGACTTAAATAATACTTAAACACGACACCACTTTTATATAGGTGACTCTAAACAAACCAGCCAAATTTAACAATATGTGAACTGAAGGAAAAGATACGAAACTATATGATGCCCAAAATAAGCAATTGTCAAATTTTTATTTGAAAATCAAAATTCAATCAATTCCTTTCCATATTGGCATTGCTAAGGAGGAAGAAGGAAAGAACAAGATGAATTAGTTACAGAAGAATATAAGCGAGGAAAGTCACATATTGCTTATAATTGTTGCAATGCTGCCAAGGTTTCCTTGACACGGTCACTTAGGATTCCATCTTATCAATTTTTTCACCTCTTCGCCCTAACAAAGACTTTCTCTTCAACTATTGACTAAATGTATTTGTTTTGACATGATTCTAGGTCTCAATGTTTGTGGAATGATTCTTAACCTAATTACAAATAGGGTTGTTAGAATTGAGATATTATGTTGAAACTAGAAGATGTCCGTATGTTTAGATCATATAATCAGAGTGTGGATCAATAAGATTAGTTATTCAATTAATTATATATGTGTAGTTTAAAAAATCATAGTGCGCGTTTGCCAATTAACCAAGCACTCATGATTCGATTCCTAACTACGACGCACTGACATTTTCCTCGATGAAAAATTTGGGATGTTGGCTACTTCACGAGGAGTTGTGTGGGCTTTTGGATTTACTCTAGTGACCAGTGTGAGCTTTCTGGGGGGCCGGGCGGGTCACCTCCATGGTTGAAACATATTGGGAGAAACATGGGTAATCTTGTCTCTACCATAAGATATTAATTTTTTATAATGCTGTGAGTAATAGTGTATTAGTTAAGTAGAAATGTATGAATTTATAAATAAGATTAATATTAATCAATACTAAATTATGATTAATAATTTAATATGTACTCTTATAATCATTAATAAAACATAAATACTAATTACTTGTCACTAAAACTAATATTAAGTAGTACTAAAAATATAAATAATTTGATATCCAATGATATTCTTCTATTTTATTAATAGTAAATTATTATTTATGATAACATGATTTATTTATCTATATATACAATCAAAATTGATCTAACATAAGTAAATTTTATGTTAAATTATAATTATATTAATGTTTATAAGTAAAATTAATGTTGAGTTTAACTAATATTGATCTGTCTAATTAATATATTCATGTTTCTCATAGGCTATAATTCCAACCAAAAAACGTCTTCTTTAATCCAACCACCATTGCACCTGCACTTGACTCTGCCTACCTTAAGTATTTGCCTCTAGAATGCGTCAGGCCACCATGCAATGCTAGGCTGGCTCCACCTATGCAATCTTTCTGTCTCAAGAAAAGCCTTCCTGAACACTTCACAAAGCTAGTTGGCCTTCATCTTTATCAGTATAAATTGAGAAAGTGATGGTACTGCCTAGAAGAACAACAATTTCCCCTGACACCAGTGATCTGTTCATGCTGATGAGCTGATCTAGTGCCAGTTTCAGTTGTCGAGCAGAAGGGTAGGTTTCACCCATGCAGACCAAAATGAGACAAGAAATTAAACCATGATTCAGTAAGAAGGATGTATATGCAATATGATAAGATAATATATGTAGGTACAGGAGACTACCTGGAGGACTAATCCTAATAATTTTCCACGTGTTATCAACTTCTAATTATCTTGAAAATAATGGCTTTTCATGCCAATGTACTCTACAGAGTACACCAAAATTCATATTATTTTCTGTATTTATTTCATCAGGCATTATCAATTGCTTGTTGTGAGACCTTGTTGTACTCGATATTATCCATCTTAGTCTAATCAAGTTCATGGTCTTGTAGGTATTTGGGGAGGAAAAGGTCAAGGCAAAACATTTCAAACTGAACTTATTTTTCGTGCAATGGGAATGGAGCCTATCATTATGTCTGCTGGGGAGCTGGAATCAGAGCGGGCAGGTATTGTCTCCATTCTAACAGTTAAATTTATTCAATTTCTATGTTAAACTAGTAAACAATAAACAGTCTTTTCCTAGTTTATTTCCTTCTCAGCCTTTCCCTATTATCAGCTGGCACCTTCTGTGATGCAATTCTGTTGTTTGATGGCTTTCGCAGTCAAATAATCTCGTCAAGTTGGATCTGTTTCTTGGGTTTGGCAAACTGTCAACAAATGAAGGCTTGTCCTATGTTATTTGTCTACTCTGTCTAAATGGATTATCAATCTTCTGTGATTCTGCTTCCTTGAGTTCATTGCTTTAAGAACTAAAAATGAATAAATTTTAAAGCCAATGGTCAAGGTTGAAAATCTTTTCATAATTTGCTGTTAAGAGGTTGCCCTCTTTCTAAATGCAATATCTCTTCTATTTAGGAGAACCAGGCAAGCTAATACGTGAGCGCTACAGAACAGCTTCTCAAGTGATCCAAAACCAAGTCAGAATCTCCACTACTTGTATATATTTTTGGGACATTGGAAATCAATATGTTTCTTTCTTTACGTATCTGTTTCTGGCTTTATCACTCATTTTTCTTCTGTTTTAGGGATAAAGCATCAATCTTTTTATTCATCTTCAATTGATAGTCTCGTGATTTATGTTAAGATGAGGAGTACAATTATCATTCCATTTTATTTTATTTGGAGCGCAGAATGGCTAGTTCTATTTTTCCCTTCACAACTTTTGTCAGCGCAAATCTTTGATATGATACTTATTTTTGTTTGTGGCAAAAAGGTAATTCACAAAAATATTAGCTTTTTGAGCATCCTTGGCAAGACTGAAAATATATTCATTTCCAAAGGGTTGAAATGAATCTGAGGTGAGAGATAGGGAGGGAAAGGAAGAACCCATCCTTTAAAAGAAGAAAGTCCAGAAAAACTAGTCTCAATAAGGAGGCTACAGAGTTAGACTATGGGAGTAAAATATCATTCAATGCACCTGAAATAAGCCACTTTAATAAAAATTGCATTTTAATCCTTGGCTATACAGAAACTTTTGTCAATTAGCAGATATAGCAATCTACATCTTGTATGAGTGTGTAGAAACTAAGAATAGTAATTTAATTCACAAAATTCCGAAATTTCACACTTCCATTAACTGGATATGGAGAATTGTAGCTATTGAAATATTTTGAAAGGCTTCAGAAAAGAATGTTCGAGTTTACTTGAAAGACTGAATGATCCTGGTGTCTATTAAGGAAACCAAATAAGAACTAGCACTCCTGCAAATTTTGATTTTCTGTGATTATGCATGTTCAATTATCTGATTAGACATAATTAATTGACTTTGTGATTTGTTTTTCTAAGTTAACTTATTTCTACAATGATAGTTATTCCTTATTTCTGGTAAAGATGCTATGAATTTGATTGAGGTCTCTCTTAGATCTCCTAAACAATGAGGATTCAAAGTGGTAGAGGATAGACCACCTATATAGATGAGTTTGGAGGTGCTTGTTTACTGTTACTTAGCCTGAGAATTTAATTATACACTGGCTCTCCTAATGTACTTGTGTTTCTTGTGTCTTGATCATTGATAGTCTCTGGGATCAGATAATACATTTAGTAGAAGCTACCTTTGGTGGAGGAGATGTTGGAACCTGTCTAATTTTCTTGATCTGCCTTTAGGTTGGGCCAAGTTAGGTTTAAACTAAACTTGTTCTGACATTGCCATTTCGGTAATTTGTTAATGAGCATTGTCTTATGTCATACTCGACACCTCTTAACATGTTACAATGCAAGTGAAGATAGGTTGAAATAATCTTTTTATTTATTTATTTATTTTTGTAAATTGTGTTCATACAACATAATATCAAAATCGTAAATTTCAGGTGAAAGCAAAATTTGAGTTTAAGTATATAGTTGTATTATCTTTTTTTCTTTTTTTATCTCTTTCCTCCTTCCACCACTAATTCATCATTGACACTATATATTGGAACGTCAATAAGATATAGTAACAACATTGTTCTAGTCAAAGACTGAAACTATGGTATAGCTCAATATTTTGAATCTTGATTTGGCCTCAGTTAGTTTTTAAGGTCTTGTAACCAACATGCACCTTATGCCTTACTAACAGAGGATCAATTTCCTAGCCTTATTGTTGTTTACTGCAATTGCCTTTGAAATCCAAGATCTAAAAACTTCTTGTTCGTCAGCTCAATCTGTTCTCATCTGTGAGTTGACTCAACACGTGAATACACTAAACCGAATTTTGACTGTCATTGGATAATAATCATTGTTTATATCGTTTGGGTGTAGATTGTCTGTAGGGCAAAGTCCAGGGAGCTTGTCAATACTTGGCTTTATTCATGTTTTGGTTTTCTGAAATGTTTCATTCAGCTTCTAATGCAATCCATTCTACATGAATGCTGACTTCTCTCTTCCAAAACCCAGGGTAAAATGAGCTGTTTGATGATTAATGATATTGATGCTGGGCTGGGAAGATTTGGTTAGTATTGTCAGTCTTTTTTTCTTATATTGTTATATATCACAGCTTATTACTAACGAATTACAGTTGCCTGCGACAATTAAACTTTTCTTGGTTGCCCTCAAGGCTCACAAACATAATTATCTATTAAACTATAGGGAACCTATTTTTTCTGATTAAAATCTACTTTTGTTCTACTTATTAAAACATCTAATCTGTTCACACTTTTTGGGCATCTAGGAAACACACAAATGACAGTCAACAACCAAATAGTTGTTGGAACTCTGATGAACTTATCAGATAATCCCACCAGAGTGAGCATTGGGCAGAAATGGAGAGAATCAGATGTTACTCATAGAGTTCCTATTATTGTAACTGGCAATGATTTTTCTACACTTTATGCTCCTCTTATTCGAGATGGGCGAATGGAGAAGTTTTACTGGTACTTGTCTCCTCTTATATCAACTTGTCTATTAATGTTTTTTATCTTGAAGAATTACACGTCTCCATTTTTGGTGCAACTTACATTACATAAAACTTTAAAGGGAAATGTCTCATCATGTCTCATGAATTAAAATTATCTCAATTACTGTATCTTTATATCTTTATAGTTAAACATAAGAATATGAAGAGGTTTCTATCAGGGAGATATTTGTAAATAGCATGTATTACAAAGGCCTAAATGTAATATTATGTCGATGGATCTATATATATATATATGGAAAATGATATGTTCAGTGAAAAAACTCAATGAAAACCTCAGTGAATGACGTGACACTTTGCATGCAGCAATCCCCGACGGGTTCACTGTGCCCCCTAGGGTATAGTTTAATTCGGGGTGGCAGCCGGAAGCTGCCGATGGTATCCGGGCGGCAATTGAAAATGTGCATGCAAAATGTCACGTCATTCACTGAGGTTTTCATTGAGTTTTTTCGCTGAGCGTATCAGAGCGCTCTCTCTCTCTCTCTCTCTCTCTCTCTCTCTATATATATATATATATATATATATATATATATAAGATAGGAGGGATTACGGTGTAATTAACCGAAATCTTTCCCTCTTCATGGCAAGGTGCTCTTTGACTCGAAATTGACTACGCTTCTAGCATCTTGTGAGCGCAAATGGAAGATCTCATACTCGTTTGACTTTTACCTCTTGTATTTGAGGTATCTCTGGTGGGCAGATAACCTAATGTGACTGCACTTTCACTCCACTATTTTGGCCCATAGAGAGAAGAATGATCTTCTTTTAGAGTAGTTGAGCAATAGTGTTGACCCTTGGCGATCCTTCATCTGGGAGTAGCTAAACAGCAACAATGGTCCTCATAAATCTATAATCGTAAGAATCCTCTGTCATGGGTATTTCTCATGGTTCGAAACTACCTCTTCCCTGAGCAGGGCACTCAACCACTCAGAACGACAACAATGAAGTGTTCATTGATGAAGAGAAACCACCTAGACAGACCACCATAGTTTGATTACCTCGGTTGTTGAATTAGAGTAACCTAATTTTTTAAAAAAGAAAAAAAAAAGAAGTACAAAATATGGTAAGAGATGTCTAGTCTAATGCTTCCTTACTTCTTCAAGGAATTTTAAGAACAAATGTGTTGCTAGGCCTTATGATGTTCAAGATTCATTTAAGGACAGTTTTTTCCTAGAAACCAAAAAAGTGGTATAAGCTAAGATTTCGAATTATGCCACCTTTTTAGGGATGTGTGTGTGTGTGTGTCCCTTGCCATAGGTGCCTCTTACATTCACCATCAATCAATAATAAGGGAAATGGTTCTCTTTGATGAACTTTGATGGCATTATGATTCACTCGTTGGGGAGACCACATCATTTAAATCAACTCCTCCTGCTTGATTATACCCCTTGGCAATAAATTTTTCCATGTTTCTATTTCTATTCCTGATGTAATATTCATTTGTACCAAACAAATATCTTTGCCCTTCAAAAGATCCACTAGACTGGATCCCATATCTCGTTCTTCCATGGTTTAAAATCTTGTTTGCCTCTGAAGGTACCGTGCAAGATGGATCCACCTTTGTGCCAACACCAATACCCACTTGAACATTTGGACTTATAGAAACATAGTTAGACAGCTTGGAGGATGATCAATGACAATTAGACAATGAGCAAGTCCCCATCTAGTTCTTGTAGGGTTTGGTGGCTGCTAGGTAAGTTAAATTGTCTTCTCTAATTCTTTGTTTCATGATTTTCTCAACCTTCCTCCTATTCTTTTCATCGTACTTCTCCCTCCTACATATTCCTCTTTTTGCCAATCATCACTAGCTTCTATAGTTATACAGTACAATAGTCACGGCATCTTAGCTTTTACACTAATATGGTTATATGGTAATACAGTTTGATGCTATAATGCTTTCAAGTCAATTTGATCTGCTGGATTTTAGGTTGACAACACAATTGCTCATCTATTATGTGTTGATTGCATACTCCTTCAAGTTGGCACACTTAAGGATTTTAGCAAACTAGAGATTTTGAGCCATTCACTAACATTCTAGAACGTAACTCAGTTCTTCCTAATTACCTAGAATACAAATATAAATTGACATATCTTTTTGGCCTCTTGATATGTTTGGCTATATATAGAGAGAGTTCAAGGGAGGTATAAGATGATACAATCAACTTCAAATACTAGGAATGGCAGCCTGCTCATGATGATATCTTTGATTATATAAACAGTCAAATTGTTTGTGTGCTATTGTGGATTCCTATTTTGAGAATGTTACCTTTCCAGTTGTAAACCAATACCATCTAGCACTGCATATGACTATGTTAATGCAAATCAATGACTGTTGAAACAGGCAGCCTGACCGTGAAGATATAATTAACATTGTTCACCAGATGTATGCTAAGGATGGAATATCTCAAGAAGAAGTTATAAGAGTAGTGGACACATTTCCAAATCAAGGTATTCCAGTGTGCATGCTTTTGATTCACTACATCAAATAACAGTTTGAAACTGACTTTCGAGGTTTTCATTCTTCATAAATTTCATAAGTGCATAAATATTTATGTTTCTTCTTGTTTTTCTTATTCTTTGGATGTAAGAGAGAGAGTCCCCCCTAAGTATTTTCCCTCTAAGAATTTTTTGGCAAAATGATTATTCCCTTTTTCGTTGATATCCTTGTGGAATTGTTGCATCCACTTGTTTGAGGCATCTAATCGGATCAATTGACTTATTACTAAATTCTGCTGCCAGTAGGAAAATTTGAAAACCTTTTCTTCTCCCCTTTGTGTTTTTTCTATTGACTATATTTCTGTGGAGGTTGTTAACAAAAGCTTCATAGTTTGCATCGATACAACATGAGATCATTTCCCTTATTGTTTCTTCTTCTATGACCCATGGCATATATCACTAAAACACATCTTTAATTTCTTTTGTCCTGTGAATCAATGTTATTCTAGTTCAGCATTTGTATCATTTGCATATCTTCTACTACTATGCAGACTTCATTCTCCACTTTTTATATACAGGAGCTCTTCAATACATAAATATACAATTCTAGGTATTTTTTCTCTAAATTGGATACAAGAGCCCTCACAAAATATCCTAGTTTATTAGGGTTCTTTTCTTGTCCCATTTTCATCCTAGGGAGGCCACAGGTCATCAAACAAACTGGCTTCCCCTCACTAGGAGCATCTTCTCTCACCATCGTAAGTGCATTTTCATCCCTTCTTGCCTCAGCTTGCAAATGTCCTTTCTGATCTGTGATAATGTTTCCGTTTCCTCAATACATGCTACATGCTACATCATCAAAATATTATTGACGACCATCTCGGTTCTATTGTCATTTGCAAGATCAAGGGGTGGCATCATTGACTACTCATATAATTTTGACAGTCATTAATGAATATGAGAAAGTTCTTCAAGAGAAATAAAAGATTTTCTAATTCGAAAATTTGAAGGAAAGGAGAGAATTTGGTGGAGGCAGACAAGGAAGCAGAGGTGTTATTGTTGGTCAAAGGCTTGTCCTTGAAGGGAAAAGCGATGGAGGGAATGAGTCTCAAACAAATATCACTCTTCCACCATAAAGGAACAATTTGATAACAGTGCACTTACTGGGGATGGTGCATCTGGATGGGATTGGTGAATACAAATGAGAAACAATTGACCTTCCACTTCCCTCTTTTCTCCTAATCTGTCTATCTCATCCTAAACCCTTTTGAACTTATTGCTTCGCCAATTTTCTTCCAGAAGGCATCTGTTTTTCAACCCGTTCTTTCTGAAGCCATCTCATTTCCCTGGATATGGAAGGGGCAGTAGCAAGCAACAATAGGAGTCCAGGAATAAGGTTTCAGGTCATTGGGCAGCATCAAGGAGGGGTTTCTTTCAAATTCAGCTGAAGGTGGCACTGACATCAACAGGCATCAATGAGAAGAATCACTGATCCTGTCGCCGAGCGTAGTGGAGCCGCAACCGGATGACGGTGTAGCGATGAGTGACGTGGATGCCGACGGGACGTCCTCGCGCAGAATGACAGCGTCGTGGGGGGTGTCCTCCAACCGAATGGAAGTGGATGTCGCCTAGTGCAGGGCCAACCGACTGGAGGTGAACCTGCTGAGGAAGATGACTGTTAGCAACCCAGCCGGGAGACGTCCCGGCAAGGCACTCCGACGGTCAAGTCAGTACTCCGAGGAACAGTAGAAATAATGGAGCACTGGAAAAAATGAGAGGCTTCGCGCGTGTATGCGTACCTGATAATGAGGATGGGAGTGACTTATATAGCCGGGGAAAAGGACCAAGCATGGCCTGTGTCAGGATTCTCTGACAGGGTCAGAAGATATGGTATGGTCTGTCGATTTGAGTATGGCCTGTGTCAGGATTCTCTGACAGGGTCAGAAGATATGGTATGGTTATGTCGATTATAGCCATCCTTCTTTGTTGTATACTATTTGTCTTGTGTGAGGACAAAGACAGGTTTCTATAAGTCGGCGCTTGTCAGAGAGTGTCAGTTCGTACGAGTGGTGACGACCTGTTATCTGCAGCTGGTGCAAGTGTATTTTGTCTTTATCCCAGGGTGATTCCGCGAGAGTGCCCGAGTGGACATCGGGACGGCACGCCCGGACGGATATCAAGCATGGGCACAAAGGACGGCCGGGCGGATGCACTCGGCTGAAGGAGGCGTGTAAGCCTTAATGTGGTCGGCCGGGTTTGACCGGCCGGATGAACCGCTATATTTATTCTAACCGACCGCCTTGAGTCCGGTCGGCCGGCGAAGCCCCTGGGCTCGGCCAGGACGTTTGTCAAGCTGGCTGCCCGTACAATGACGTGGACCTTGAAGCTGGCCAGGTCGTGTGCCACACATCCTGCCCGTATGGTGCCAAATATAGGGCAGGATCAATAGCCTTCCCCTCGAGTCTAGTCGAAGGAGGCGATCAGTCCGACTGACTGGACTACAAGTGTGTACAACCATTCTGCGGCCGAGCGTTTTTGCCTTGCTAATATCTGGCCGGCTTGACACGAGGCTCAACAGCTGGTGCTGAGTATGCCTGCCCTGTCTGGGCGGAAGAAGATTGTTAGCCGAGAGGGGCGTGGGCCGCCACGCACCCTTTTTTTTTTTTTTTTTTTTTTTTTAACGAGGCCGTCCGGCTGGACGAAGCGTGCTAGGGGAGCGTGGGCCGCCACGCATCCCCGACTAGCTATTGACATGATGAAGATGTCCGGGCGGATGAAGACTTTGACCGGAGGAACGTGGGCCGCCACGTCCTCGTAAATTGTTAATGCGTCCGACCGGACGAATGTTGTTAGTCGATGAGAGGTATGTTGAACACGTTTGGGCGGGAGAATGTTTGCTTTAAGTTGCAAGAAATGTGGTGTCACGCGCCCCCAGATGATTTTCTCGGGATAGCCCGCTTCCAAAGGGTACCAACCTTCTGCGTGGGTCGCCACGCCTCCGGTCGGGAACCGCTTTAGGCTTCCGGATGGGCCAATCTTCCACGTGGGCCGCCACGCTTCCGACCGGGAACCAATCCAGGCTTCCGATTGGGCTGACGCTTAGTCAGTCGCCGACTCAGGCTTCCAAAGGGTACCAACCTTCTGCGTGGGTCGCCACGCCTCCGGTCGGGAACCGCTTTAGGCTTCCGGATGGGCCAATCTTCCACGTGGGCCGCCACGCTTCCGACCGGGAACCAATCCAGGCTTCCGAGTGGGCTGACGCTTAGTCAGTCGCCGACTCAGGCTTCCAAAGGGCACCAACCTTCTGCGTGGGTCGCCACGCCTCCGGTCGGGAACCGCTTTAGGCTTCCGGATGGGCCAATCTTCCACGTGGGCCGCCACGCTTCCGACCGGGAACCAATCCAGGCTTCCGAGTGGGCTGACGCTTAGTCAGTCGCCGACTCAGGCTTCCAAAGGGCACCAACCTTCTGCGTGGGTCACCACGCCTCCGGTCGGGAACCGCTTTAGGCTTCCGGGTGGGCCAATCTTCCACGTGGGCCGCCACGCTTCCGACCGGGAACCAATCCAGGCTTCCGAGTGGGCTGACGCTTAGTCAGTCGCCGACTCAGGCTTCCAAAGGGCACCAACCTTCTGCGTGGGTCGCCACGCCTCCGGTCGGGAACCGCTTTAGGCTTCCGGATGGGCCAATCTTCCACGTGGGCCGCCACGCTTCCGACCGGGAACCAATCCAGGCTTCCGAGTGGGCTGACGCTTAGTCAGTCGCCGACTCAGGCTTCCAAAGGGCACCAACCTTCTGCGTGGGTCGCCACGCTTCCGGTCGGGAACCTCTTTAGGCTTCCGAGTGGGCTGACGCTTTTGGTCAGTCGCCGACTCAGGCTTCCAAAGGGTACCAACCTTCTGCGTGGGTCGCCACGCCTCCGGTCGGGAACCGCTTTAGGCTTCCGGATGGGCCAATCTTCCACGTGGGCCGCCACGCTTCCGACCGGGAACCAATCCAGGCTTCCGAGTGGGCTGACGCTTAGTCAGTCGCCGACTCAGGCTTCCAAAGGGTACCAACCTTCTGCGTGGGTCGCCACGCCTCCGGTCGGGAACCAATCCAGGCTTCCGAGTGGGCTGACGCTTAGTCAGTCGCCGACTCAGGCTTCCAAAGGGCACCAACCTTCTGCGTGGGTCGCCACGCCTCCGGTCGGGAACCTCTTTAGGCTTCCGGATGGGCCAATCTTCCACGTGGGCCGCCACGCTTCCGACCGGGAACCAATCCAGGCTTCCGAGTGGGCTGACGCTTAGTCAGTCGCCGACTCAGGCTTCCAAAGGGCACCAACCTTCTGCGTGGGTCGCCACGCCTCCGGTCGGGAACCTCTTTAGGCTTCCGGATGGGCCAATCTTCCACGTGGGCCGCCACGCTTCCGACCGGGAACCAATCCAGGCTTCCGAGTGGGCTGACGCTTAGTCAGTCGCCGACTCAGGCTTCCAAAGGGCACCAACCTTCTGCGTGGGTCGCCACGCCTCCGGTCGGGAACCTCTTTAGGCTTCCGGATGGGCCAATCTTCCACGTGGGCCGCCACGCTTCCGACCGGGAACCAATCCAGGCTTCCGAGTGGGCTGACGCTTAGTCAGTCGCCGACTCAGGCTTCCAAAGGGCACCAACCTTCTGCGTGGGTCGCCACGCCTCCGGTCGGGAACCTCTTTAGGCTTCCGGGTGGGCCAATCTTCCACGTGGGCCGCCACGCTTCCGACCGGGAACCAATCCAGGCTTCCGAGTGGGCTGACGCTTAGTCAGTCGCCGACTCAGGCTTCCAAAGGGCACCAACCTTCTGCGTGGGTCGCCACGCCTCCGGTCGGGAACCTCTTTAGGCTTCCGGATGGGCCAATCTTCCACGTGGGCCGCCACGCTTCCGACCGGGAACCAATCCAGGCTTCCGAGTGGGCTGACGCTTAGTCAGTCGCCGACTCAGGCTTCTGGAGGGTATGACGCGCCAGCCTGCGTCCCTTCCAGGTATGACTTTGCTTGTATGGCCGACCGGCTATTTTCGGTCGGGAGTGCCTTTCGTTATAGCTAGAATGCTGCATTTTACAAGATTGCATCACTCTAGGGGTCGCTGGGTCGACCGGGAATAGCGTTGTAGGCAGCTGGGGCATCCACAATCAGAAATGTGGTCCATCGTGTTCTCTTGAGTGGCTCCTCTCCAAGTGAGACGGCCAGCCGTATCTGTCCGATCGGCTGTACTTCGTTCCCCGTAAATCCGAACAGGGGAGTAGCCACCAACTCTAGCTGCGATAATTCAATTTGCAGTTGATCGAAAGCTCGTTTATATAAAATGTTTACCGAGCTGCCGGTGTCCACAATGGTGCGGTGGACTTCGTAGTTGGCGATGACAGCTGTGATGACCAGCGGATCATCGTGCGGCACCTCCAATCCTTGCAAATCCTGCGGCCCCCAGCTGATTTGGGGCCCTTGAGCTTGAGAGGTGCTGACTCCGACTTGGTGAATTTCCAGTCGGCGCACCTGCGTCTTTCTGGCTCGGTTGGAGTCGCCGCCGGTCGGACCGCCGGAAATCACATTAACGCCTCCTCGGACGGCGTTCTGGTGATTAGCTTGATCTTCGTCAAGTTCCTCCACCTCTTCCTGCTCGGGCCGAGGAAACAATTGCCGGGCGGCGGGGGCATCCCGCCTTTGTCCTTGTTGGGCTGTGGCCCCCTGACCACGCCCGCGTCCCTGCGGGGTTTGTCGTCCTTGACCCCTGCCGAGTGGGGTCCGAGCTCTACCGCCTGCTCGGCAGTCCTCAGTGTTGTGCGTATTACACTGGTGGAACGCACAATACGGTGCCCATCTGTTGGGCCAATTCCCCTGTGCCACCTGCACTTGCTGGGGTCTCATTCCGGGCCGATCGGCCGGTCGGGGACTGCGAATCGGTCCTCCTGGCGATTTGTTATGTTGAGGTGCGGGCTGTGGGCTAACCATTACTTCCTTCCTCCGGGCGGCTTGCGCTTCCTCTACATTGATATACTTGACAGCCTTCCCGAGCAGGCTGTCGAAATCCTTCGGTGGTTTCCTGATCAGGGATCGGAAGAAATCACCCTCTTGGAGCCCTTGTGAGAAAGCGGTGACCAGTACTTCAGGCGTGGTGTTGGGCACCTGTATAGCTACTCCATTGAACCTCTGGATGTAGGCCCGGAGTGACTCTTTCGGACCTTGCTTCAGAGCGAACAAATTGAGGCTGGTCTTATGGTGTCTCCGACTGCTTGCAAAATGTTGCAGAAACAGCCGCTTTACCTCTGAAAACTCCCAACTGATCCACCCGGGAGCCCGCCAAACCATCGTTGAGCCTGCCCGGAGAGGGTTGTCAGGAAAGCGCGGCACTTGACGCCCTCCGGGTATTGGTGCAACTGGGCAGAGCTTTCAAATTTCATGACGTGCTCCTCGGGGTCACTGGCCCCCGAGTACTCAGGCATGGTGAAGAATCGTAGATTCTTGGGAACGGGATCCCCAAGAATTTGTGAGGAGAAAGGGCTGTGAGTCGGATTGGCCGCGGCGGGGTCGGCTAGCCCTTTTCCTTTATCCATGCGCGCCTGATGCGCCAAGCTGGACGCTGAAGCTTCAGTCGGGGCTGAGCAGGCCTCGTTCCGGAAAAGTGCTCGGGGAAAATTAGGAGCGAGGGGGTCGGGCTGAGCAGCCATACCTTCTGCATTTCCCCGTACAGAGGGCCCAGGGGGCCGGGCCCCTTGACTACCGGTTGGCGGATGCGATTGTTGTGCCTTCTGTGTCCGGACAGCCATCAGCATTTCATATTCTTCTGGCGAAAGAGTAACCGTCAGTGGATTGGGGTTTTCCATTCTCCGCTCTCGATCAGGCAGAAGGCCCTTCTTCTAGCGCCATATTTGATCCTGTCGCCGAGCGTAGTGGAGCCGCAACCGGATGACGGTGTAGCGATGAGTGACGTGGATGCCGACGGGACGTCCTCGCGCAGAATGACAGCGTCGTGGGGGGTGTCCTCCAACCGAATGGAAGTGGATGTCGCCTGGTGCAGGGCCAACCGACTGGAGGTGAACCTGCTGAGGAAGATGACCGTTAGCAACCCAGCCGGGAGACGTCCCGGCAAGGCACTCCGACGGTCAAGTCAGTACTCCGAGGAACAGTAGAAATAATGGAGCACTGGAAAAAATGAGAGGCTTCGCGCGTGTATGCGTACCTGATAATGAGGATGGGAGTGGCTTATATAGCCGGGGAAAAGGACCAAGCATGGCCTGTGTCAGGATTCTCTGACAGGGTCAGAAGATATGGTATGGTCTGTCGATTTGAGTATGGCCTGTGTCAGGATTCTCTGACAGGGTCAGAAGATATGGTATGGTTATGTCGATTATAACCATCCTTCTTTGTCGTATACTATTTGTCTTGTGTGAGGACAAAGACAGGTTTCTATAAGTCGGCGCCTGTCAGAGAGTGTCAGTTCGTACGAGTGGTGACGACCTGTTATCTGCAGCTGGTGCAAGTGTATTTTGTCTTTATCCCAGGGTGATTCCGCGAGAGTGCCCGAGTGGACATCGGGACGGCACGCCCGGACGGATATCAAGCATGGGCACAAAGGACGGCCGGGCGGATGCACTCGGCTGAAGGAGGCGTGTAAGCCTTAATGTGGTCGGCCGGGTTTGACCGGCCGGATGAACCGCTATATTTATTCTAACCGACCGCCTTGAGTCCGGTCGGCCGGCGAAGCCCCTGGGCTCGGCCAGGACGTTTGTCAAGCTGGCTGCCCGTACAATGACGTGGACCTTGAAGCTGGCCAGGTCGTGTGCCACACATCCTGCCCGTATGGTGCCAAATATAGGGCAGGATCAATCACAATATATGTGGTTACAAATGTTAAAAGTGAGGGTGAGGGAATGACGAAAATAACCAATTGGGAATTTGATAGAGATCATAGATGTGAGTGTAGAAAGGGAGACTTCCAAAGGATGTAACATGGTTTTGACAACGTTAATTGCCTGGGCAGGTATAGGCAAGAACAAAGACGGAAGAATCATTGAATAGAGAGGAGACAAGGTTAGGAGGGTCAGAGGAGGGAAAAAAATAAGGTCTAATAATAATGGTGGAAGGAATGGTCACACCACCATCCAATTCATTTCTGCAATGCTGTCACACGACAACCAGCTGTGCTACGCGCTGGGGGCATCATATCCAATTCATGGCATCCCCTATGGTGGTGAAAGAGAACATCTTAATTCCAGGAGAGAAACACTCAGCAGAGAGGATACAAGGTTTTGCATGATATATACAAACTCCAAAATAATCTGATAATTAACCATCCAATGTGGGATTAAATCCCTAACACATATAGTTACTAACTCCAATAACTTTGATGGCTATCAATTGTAAAGTTTACTCGATTAATATGCTTGATTCTCTGCTTATTCCAAAGACAAGTAAAAGAGAAAATGTTGACAGTGAGAATCTTTCTAATACAATTAGCACATGCATTACATATGAGTATCCGATATAGCTGTGGATCTAAGTATGCAACACAACTGTACACTCAGGCTATCATTGTCCTGGAAGGGTGCTAAGGATGTAAAGGAAGAGATCAAGTATTGAAGATTAACACCACATTTGTGCAACTTATTTTTCTTCTTTATTTTACAGAGTAAATATGTTGATCAACATTTGCTTTTTGCAGCACTAGATTTTTATGGAGCACTAAGATCGAGAACTTATGATCAGGCAATCTCCAAGGTGTTCATATTTGAAGTTTATATATTGTTTAAACAGATGCCATGATCTCCTGTTGTTACATTTTTTTCTATTAACTAATTAATTATTAACATTATTCTTCAAAAAGGTGACTAAGTGTTGTTCATGACATTGGGGTTGTGATTCAAAATCTTAGTCAAAAAATAGTATGTATTGGATTCTAGGCTCACTTATTTTGAGAAGTTTTATCTTGTTTGCAAACTGATTAGCTAAATTAATGCAGAGAAAATATAACCGAAAATGAGAGAGGGAGAGAGAAAGAGAGAGTTGGGCTGGCAGACAAACAGCTGAGTACCAGAAATGGCATTTTCTTTTTTGAATGACTCAAATGTGCCATGTGTGTATATGCTTCAATGACTATCACCCATTCCATGCTTTTCAATTTTCAATAAGATGTTATATGGCGAGTGATGGCTGAAATAATCAAGTGAACCAGATGATTGCCTATGGTTCCTTTTTCTGTCTTGAAAAAGACCAGAACAAAATATTAGTAAGCATTTGTATGGCAAAAAAATAATGGAAGTTACATAAAAACCAATTAATGATAGAAAAAGTAACGAAATATGCATGCCAACATGGGACATTGAACTTGCTGACAACATAGGGCTTGGTTGGAAAGACCATAATTCCGAAAGCATGGGCATACAACTTTTTACAAGTTCTCCTGGGATCATAATTTTCTTATATGATCAAAGCATTACTTGGTATTAGCCACAAAAGTTCGCCATGGAATGTAAGGTTGTGGTAATGGAATCATGAAAGATATACTACCTACGAAATTGGCGGTAGCATATGTTTCATAAGAAAAGCAAAAACTAAGATCGCCTTAGTTACACAATACAAAATGCATGGTTAATCACCTGCATTTGTAGAGGCATGGAAATAAATTAATATGTAGTTTCCTGATTAGTGTTTCATCCAAGTCATAATATTCAATTAGAAAAGTAATCCATACATCAATATATATACTGCCCAAACATAACTATTGGACAATCAAATTATGCGGTTCTAAACTATCTATACCAGCAATTATGTTCCAGTTTCATGTTATGAAACTTTTTTAATGCAAAAGGGTGCACTTTCATCTCTACTTTATTCTATTCTTATAAGAATTACAAAGAGATTGCTTTTGCATTTGAGTATTACTAGTTGTGTGCAAAATCATACATCAGTGCCTTGTTTCTTGAGCGTTTGATATTTGCTACTTGCTTAGTTGCTTCCCTTCATGCTAATGCCATTTGTCATTTTTCACTTTTAGTGTGATGTTAATCTCTTCTGCAGTCGTGATTCTTCAATCTGAATATTTTTCTTATTGTTTATTTTTAGCATTACCAATGTGCATGACTTTGCAGTTTAATTCTAATTTATAGTGGGTAAGTGAGATTGGTGGACATGAAAAACTTGGCGACAAGCTTCTTAAAGAAAAGAATAAAGCTAAGCTTCCTACTTTTGTTCCCCCCAAGGTTAGTACTCATGGACACACCTAACTTTCTAATGTTATACAGCAGAATGATATTTTCCTTTATTATTAGTAGAGGTTCAATCTCATTAGTTTGTTGTCAATCAAAAATGTTCAGTATTATTAGCAATCATTGTTCTACTTGACATTCTCTGACCCTAGTTATTATGTTTGTGAGATCAAATTGGCAGCTAGCTAAGTTGGCCACAAATGGGTGCAAGCAATTCTCTGACCCTGTTCATTCTAACTTTGCTACCTAGAAGCCTACAGCCTACATCTATAGATGTTCAATTGCTCACTACCCAAATCCATCAAGCAATTGGTTTTCTAATCATTTGTATGAAAGTGCCATTTACTGCTTGAAAATAGCCTTAGAAATAAGTATCGTTTGAAGCCAGTGGGAACTAACTTTCCTAAATTATAGTTGGATTTGAAACTCATGGTGAGAATTATTTGTTGCTGAAAATTCAAGTTAAAAAATCGCCTATTTTTTGTTAACCACAATAATTAGTTTGATAAGTTCAAATGGAAAATGGAATGATATTATAGATCATGTGCAAAAGATATGTATGTAATCAATAGAACATCAACAAACAAAAAATTCAGTCCCGGTCATGGTTTAAAATCTTGTGTCGTGTTGAGGTTTCGGTCTTGACCAGAACGATACGGTTTTACCGTATCATGTCGTTCCAACGTAGTTGCAACATTTTTTAAATATAAAACATATTAACTAAAAATAAAAAATTTAATATAAATATTTAAAAATAAAAAATATATTTTTTAAAAATATATATATATATATATTAAATTAATAGAATAATTTTATTAGGCTTTGATTAAGCCTATTTAAATTATCTCAATCATAGCGAGGAGTTAATTAAAATTATTATCATAAGTTATTTAATTAAATTAAAATCTCCCCCTGTTCCGGCCTGCACGCGGCCCTTCTAGGCGCATCGCCAGGCCAACGCGACACCTCTTGACCCTACTGACGTCGCCACGCCCACACGTCCATGGGCCTCGGGGCGCGCAGGCACCACGGTGCCAGTCTGTAATCGCACCCGTATCGGGCAAGTTGAAATGAGATTTTAAGACATGGTCCTAACTATGATCTTATCCCATCATTGATCTCTAAATGCTATATTATTAACCGTATCTTTATCTTCTAAGGCTCAGGTTTGCGAAAAGAAATATTGTATTGCATTAATCTGAGATGATCATTACATTAGGATATATATATAGGACTCCTGGTAGAAACCTAAACTTAGAATTGTAAAGTTGGGATTAACTAAATATACCTAATACCCTATTAACTCAAATCAAGGTTTAAAATGCCATTCATCTACACAGTTTAGGTCTCCAATCAAGATGGTACAATTTTGTCATTGTATTGTCTCGACACTCAACAAGTTTCGTCATGCATCTAAAGTGTGTCAAGAGGAATTTTCCTTTTACCTTTTTGATATTATTAGAGAATCAGTTTTTGGAAACAATTTAGATAATAATTAATCTAGTAACAACTTGGATTCAAACACACAATTGTAGGACTATCAGATTGGTTTGATCAAATTTTCTGTTTGCCTGTGGGAGACGAAATGCTCCATTAGCTTCAGCTCTTGAGCAAGTGATGAAAAGTAGTTTTCTGTTCATGCATCTGCGATGAATGTATCAAATTGTTCATGATAGTTTTCTTTTCTTGTCTTTTATGGATCAAATTGTTTTAGTTTATACTGGTATCCTGAGTTAAACCTCTATACATGTATTGGATGCAGCAATCGGTGGAGGCCTTGCTAGAGTCAGGACACTCTCTTGTCAACGAGCAGGTTTTGATTACGAATTCCAGACTTTCTAAAGAATATATGAAGAACATAGATGACTAGCTAGCTCAGTTCTGCAAAGGCTGACACTACAAATTTGTTGGTGAGTTTCTTTTTTTTTTTTTTTGTCAAAATTTGTCCTCCAGATTTGCAGATGCAGATGGATATTACTTGCAATTAAATGGAAAAGCTCATGGATATTATTATAGTTATTATTAGTTGAGATAGTTCTCATAATTACCTTTGTTTTTCCTGCTTCAGATGCTATAATTTGGGTTTTTTGATATGCGATGGAGGCAAGGAACTCGTGTCAGAAGTGACAATCCATACCATGGCAAAGTTTAAAGATTATTCTTCCTTTGTTAACAACCTTTCTATGAATATCTGTCGATATAATATCTTTGAGAACAATAAAATGTTAGATAATTGTAATTATCTTGTAACACAGTTTATAGTATAACTTTAATAGTAATAGATAAAGTATCACTTTGCAATGATGAATAACAAAATTTGATAAAGGAGACTGGAAAGGGTATTAAACCCCAATGTTTTTTCTTAACATTGACATCAAAGCCATTGTGATATCTATTCCAACATTATTCTTCTAGCATCTCTAGTGTTGTCTTTCTGCTAGCTAGTTATTTTCCTTTGGTGCATACAAGCCTTGTTATCGCCGCAACATTCCCATCTGCGCTTGAGTCGAACCACATCCCACGACAACGCCCGAACTCTTCCATTTCCCTTCTTTGTCATGTGGAGAAATTCATCGATGCTTGCTCAGCTACATTGAGGTGCAGACTAACAATGTGCCTACACGCCTCAAGTTCTATTTCTCCTCTGTTAGCCCACTCGCATAGACTGTTTGCTACAGTCGAGCTTCGTCGGCACACACACCGCCACTTGAGCTCCACCCACGTATCACTCCAACGACCCTTGATTGCACACTTTGCTTAAAGTCGATGATTCTGCTTCCACCTGATTTGCCTATATCTAGTGTTTTTCTCTGCCAAATGGTTAATGGGTCTCATGGAGATGGAAGTGGTTCTGAAGACCATTTGGTGGATACTATTTCCAAATGTTTTCACTGTGCAAATTTGGAGCGGACTCTAGTATCTGCTACTCCTTTAATGGCTTTCCACTATGTTATCATGCTACTCTTTCTATGGTTATTGACTATGTTGTCCTCTTATCCCGTCGGAAAGCAATGAAGAATGGAACGCCAGTGAGGTGGCAAAAATGCTGACCACGAGAAGACCAACAACAATTGCAAAGACACTCAAAGAAGGAGCATTAGAAGGAGGCCTGGGGTCCCAGCGCAGCTATTTTGACGCTCAAATCAACACTTTAGAAGTAGGGAAAAGAGACTGGAAGCTAAGAAAGCTAAATTGGGAGCAATGGATGAGCGTATTTGCACTGTGAAAGAGAGACCCCTATTTATAACACCTCTCACAACTCCCACTCCGAGAATGTGTCATATAACCTTAAGACTGTGAAATTGATATCTTAGGCATGGAAATTGTCACCTCAATTAAGATATAATGATCAATAAGCTTTTAATATATATCTATGAGAGATTTGCTTCTATTCATTGATACGGTCCCTTGGGTTGCATCTTCTAGAAAGGTCTCTTACGGATATTTGGCCCAAGGACTAGGCCAGCCAGGGGCTTAATGGGCTGACGACTTAATGGGTTGTTAAGGCTAACATCTGGGCTTATCTAGTGCATTGCCCGATTTATTGAAGCTCTACGAATTATAAAGATCCGACCAAACTCCACCCTCGTCCTAGTACGATCAGTGACACCTCTTTGGCCTCCTGAAACAAGTATACTTAATGACCTGACTTGTATTCTCGATTACCTAAGTCGTTCATTAGGCTTTAATGAGACTAATTGGAGTGTCCTGTCGAACTCAACTGAGCTCATCAGGTCGTTCGATCAACCTTGACTTGGCTCGTCAAGCCGTCCGATCGAACTTGCCCGTCTGCTTTATCGAGGAGCTTTTCCCTTTTGGGCCTGGTCCCACCGAGAACTCTTGGTTAAGCGCCCGATCGAACTTTACCTTCTCGAAAGTCCTATCGGCCTTGCCAGTCAAATTGTTCAATGGATCCTTTGACTTTGACCTCCCACATTAGCCCGTGAACTTAACTTTCCTTGCCCAAAGGGAGCCCGCCAAAACCGACCGGATCATCCTCTATGCATAAATAGTTTTTTGAGATGGTCTATCTGCTCTCTAGCTCTAGCTCAGATATTATGGTTCTTATTAGGAAGTAACGTTCCTTCTTTGCTCTAGGTTGTATCTTCTCTCAATTTAATGTTCTCTTATTTAATGGAGGCACTTTTATTGCATTTAGGACGTATCCCATCTGACCTTTTTCTTGGATCTTTCGCGCAAAAGTCTTGCATGTATGATAGATAATAGACTGCAATTCGCCTAATATTGTCATGTCTGTCAATGTTTTTTCATCTCAGTAATTTCATTTTGAAAGGATAGTGTGACCTTGAAGTCACGAGTTTGAATCACAAAAATAGTTACAATGTAAGATAAGATTGTGTATCATAGATTTAATGATCTGATCATTCGTTGAGACTCATATTGGTAAAAATTTCATGTACCGAATTGTCTTTTTTTAAAGATGCTAAATTTCTTAATAACATTTACTAGTAATTCTTTTTTCATCAAGGATTCTTTATTGCCAACATTATTTGTGCTTATACAAATTAAAGATTCTTTATTGAATAGGTGTTTAATTTCAACACCTATTCACCAAGGATTCTTTAGTGAATAGGTGTTGAATTTCATGTTTGAGAGACTAGACTGAAATAAAAGTTTAGATATATGACTATTTTCTATCTTCAGTTTGTCTTCTCATTTAGTTGCAATGTCTACATTAATCATCTTTCAATTTAATATTAATTTTTCCATGTGAGTTCGGCTTACCCAGTTAGATCAATTTCAATGTTGGATCATCTTAGTACCAGCACTTTAACATTAGTCTGTTGCCCAATTGTTGCATCAGAATAAATCTATCCTAAACGCGCCAAGGGTATTCTAAACAACGAAAAAGACTTGGGGAGATTAGGAGATAATATAAATTCATTTTTCATCAATTTTACATATCATTTTGTACATCCTTGAGCTTCTTGGTGCATCACCACTTTGGAATTTGACAAAACAATGGTTGATGTTGTATCCACTGCCTTATTGAAGCTGATGTTTTAGGCTTTTAGCCATACAATAGTAGTGTATCTTGAGCAAGAAATGGCCAGGTTGCCAATAGGCACTCATGTTTGACAGGTATACAATGTGAGAGTAGCTGTGAGCTTGTCTTTATGGAAGTGAAGTTGAAGTAGCCACTTGAAGAGGGCTGCCAATGTGCTTGGACAAGACTTGTAGCAAAGTATCCACGATGGTTTCCAGGCTTGTGGTGGCATCAACCTTGGATATTCCTTCAACTTCATCTATCTGAAGCAAATCCAGTTGGGACTGCAAAAGGGAAACAGGCATGAAATGTTTCCCTTCTTTTGATCTACTCTGTATCCTATCAGCAATTACTTCCATTGGAGCCTCCAAGCATATAAATCTAACGCTGCAACTAGAATATTGGCCTGCCTTGTAATATGGGTCGGAAGACCGGAGGATCTCCCTGTACTTCTTCTGCAGTGCAGAGCAAGTGAGGACTATGTTTTTGCCAGAGATCATGGTGATCCTGATAGCATCTCGAAGGCATTCAAGCCATGGGAACCGGTCTTCGTCTGTAAGTGGAATACCATTTCCCATCTTCTCTATTTTGCAGATAGAAAGGATGTTATGATACCCATTAGCGAGGAAAAAAAAATCCAAGGTGAAATCGTTTGCTTAGCAAAAAGCTTTGTATACATGGGATGAAGCATGATAAAACTCCATATCCTTATGATTCAGTGTAGCTAAAAGGAACGTAATTGTGAAGAAAGAGAAGTTTACCTTTGTTTGCCTTGGAGTGGAAGTCATCTGCTTCAAGAAAGCTACAATTTAATGTCTTTGCAAGCATCTCAGCAACAGTCCTGTTAGGACATAGCAAATGCAAGTGTTCTAAATTAACAAAAAAGAAACTAAAAATCAAAATAGTGAAAAGGAGTAACACTGTTTTATTTGCATAAAGCTTCAAGCATGTAACCCTTAAATTTTAGTTTATCTTTCTGTTACTTTTTAGCAATATCTCCTGGCACGCAAGCTTGTTTGTTGACTGTGCAAATTTTGGTGTTTGGAACTCTTTCTTATGTCTATTATAACTTTTATACTGAATTTGGAGCTTAAAGCAATATATACAATATGATCCATGGTTTCTTCTTCAGTTCTTGAACTTTACACCATATTATTAAAGTGTAATTTGCAGTCGCAAGAAGTCAAACTTCACCAATACTTAAGCATCCATCATCCATGTGAGAGCTGAAAAGGAAGAACTGGTTACTTGAATCAAAGAACTTCGTGCATTTTGAAACTTGTGTGTCTGATCTCTTCTCCATGTCTTGTGAATAGTAATCGTTGCAGAGTCTTTTGTGTTATCTAGATTTCTAAAATTATCCTAAAGGTCTAAGGGGATGTAAATTTGGAACATGAATGTGAAGTGCAAAGCAACTGAATAGAGTTTTTGCATTTAATGTCGTCTTGATCTTACACTACCCAAATCTTCCAACAAATTTTGGTATTAGAGCTACTCTTCCCCTACCTTCAATTTCCATTAGAGCATAATTCACATCCATAAAGCTCAAAAAATGCCTACCGCCTCTATTCTAGCAATGTTTGCATAGACTTCCAGCACAAATAAGTCTACTGACCAAAGCCGAAGCTAGAAAGCTAAATCTATACATACTTTCAAATGGACAAAAAAAAACAGTGTGATATATTCCTACCACTTGTATCATCAGATTTCACGCTTTGAATTTCTTAGTTTTAACAACACCGAAATCCCTAATACTCCATACAACAAATCAAAAAGGCGTGCATCTGTTCTCGATCAGAATGATCGTAGCCTAAAAAGAGTGATGATAAAACTCGAAAATTGCAAGGATGATAAGCAAGACGAGCGATCTGCATCTGGATACATAATAAATGGAACAAAATAGCATCTTGCGGCAGTGAAAGGAAAATGATGATGAAGATCTCACGATTTCCCGGTGCCGGTAACTCCCATGATCACAAATGCTAGTCCTGAGAGAATATAGCTACAATCTCAATCTCAAACCTAATGGGATTTCCCAAGAAGGATAACATGAAAACGTAAGAACATATTACGCAGATAAACCACGAGGGCCGCCACCAGTTGGAACTCATAAAAAGGAGGTGTAAAGGAAGACAAAGCACGCGATTGATAGAAATAATCGAGAGAGAAGAGTAGCTCACCGGAAGATTTCGGATCGAAAGCCATGGCAGAGGGAGAAGGCGAAGGAGATGAGTGGACGTTGCTTCCCCAAACTAAGTGGCGTTTGGTTTGTTTCGTTTTTCATTTTCATTTTTCAAAAAATTATATTTTCTAATTTTTTGAAAAATGATTTTTTTTTATTTTTCAGTTTTCCAGAAAACGTTATGTTTTTTTCTAGAAAACAAAGCTGGAAAATGTAAACCAAACATATTTTCCAGAAACCCATATTTTCTAGAAAACAGACTAGAAAATGCAAACCAAACGCCCCCAATGTTGCACCAGGTAGCACAGGCGATCGATCCGGCTCATCAATCACAACATTCGTAATGGCGATTTAAAAATCCAGCGTCTCAAAATTTTCGTCCCATTTTAAAAAAATCTATAAAATAGATCATAATTAGAGATCAAATTATAAATATCTAAGATAATAATTAATCATCTTACCATTACATCACAGTACCAGGGCTTATTTCCTCAAACTAAATCTTCCCCAAAACTAGATCTTCTAAATGTTTTTAATGATTTCATACAAAACTTTGTATATTATTATTATTTCTAATTTAATTTCTCATATTTTAATTAAATGTTAAAATATGAGATGCTTTTATATTATTTTGTTAGAGTTGCTCTCTGTGTTATAATGATTTTGGACAAAATTAATATTTTTCATTAAAAACACTAAATTATTATAATAGTGATGAACTAAGTTTAAAAAAAAAGATAATATTTTAATATAACAGTATATTATACAATAATTTTACTAATATTATAGAAAGTTTAATTAAAATTATTAGGGCAAAATCAAAAGAGTTATCTTAATTGTTAATTTGTTATTATAATAATTACATCATAATTATTATAATATATTAAAAATAAATCATATTTCTATTTTATAACTTTTTCGAGGGAAATAAATTTAAAATTAAAAAAATTAAGTGTTTTTAAGATAATTGGGGGTGAGTGTTCGATTAAAATCGAACCGAACCGAATCGAATCGACCGAAAATCGAATAAATCGAAATTTTTCAAAAAAATCAAACCGACTGAATTTCATAATAAAAATCGAGAAAACCGAACCGATAAAATCTCGATTAATTCGATTTTTAATTGAATTAATCAATTTAATCGAACTCTTTTAAAATTTTATTCGATTTTAATTAAAAAAACAATGATTTTATTTAATTTAATTATATTTTTAAATAAAAATAATTAAATTACTATTCTTATTCGATTTAATCGAATTACAAAATTGAAAATTAAAAACCGAACCGAATTAATCGAAAATCGAACTAAATTTTAAAAAAAAAATTAAAAATCGAATTAACCGAATCGAATTTTAAAATTCGATCGATTCGGTTGAGTTAATTTGATTTTTTCGGATCTTTGTTCATCTCTAGTTTGATCCTTCTAGATTATTACGTAGGATTAGGCAGCAGCTGTCTGGATCTGATTCTTACGTGGCATTTAGCCAATAAAAGCGGATCAATCAAAGACGCCGATGGTTTCCAAATGAGCAAGTCACCCGTCATTTTACCTATTCCCACAACGGCAACACCTGTCCACTAGGTAGAACGTCCTATCACCTTGCAGGGTCTCGCTTAGCGGGTGAACTTTTCTAAATCAAGAAATTCGAGACCCCGCATAGATTTCATCGAAGCTAATTGAATATAATTAGATGATTAAAATTCTTGTACTTCAACATCTACTCCTAATGCACAATATAATAACGATCATACCCACCACTTTTAACCGTCCGAATACAATCAAACGTTCCTAAATGCTTCGCTCAAACCACAGGAAGGGTATGTTAGTAATTACGGGGATTAAAATGGAGCACCAGCATCCTTGTTTTATAATACAGCCGACGAGGGACTTCCACTCGATGCTCTTCCATTCCACTCCTCCTTGCTCATGGCGACGGCGACCTCCTTCGCTACTCCGGCTGTCATATGTGAGTGCCGATTCGTTTCTTCGGTAGATTTTAGGGTTTATGGGACCGGATCCGATCTCGATCCATGATTCCATTGTATAATCATACTTATCTATTCGTATTCGTGTATAGAGAGTAGGCGAGGAATCGGAATCTTTTTCGGCTATGCTATTTCTAGAGATACTTCGGTTCCACGTTCTGAAATGTGGCTGAATTTGCCTTGAAGGATTTTAGATTTTTGCTGAGCGGATTATATGGAAGGATAGGCATTATTTGCGAAACCTATTTTCTTACACTCTTTGGTGTAATTTTCTAGATCGTGTGTCAGGATTTATTTGTAAACTTATTTTTGAAATTTGGAGTTGAAGACTATTTGAAGTTATGCGCCTATCCTAAAAACTTGGTAGTTAGGGATGATAATGATGTAAAATAGAGTTAATGTGGAACTTGCAGATGGTTTGGTAGTACTACAGAACTAGTAGATGATTTGGAACTAGTTAAAAAATTCCGTAAATTCTCCTGAGTGATTTTTAGATATGATTGGAGTACGAACTTATGTGAATAGTAGATGACTTGGAAATGACTGACTTTGCTGGAAAACATGAATTTTTCTTTCGAAAAAAATTAATCAACATAAAAATTTCAATCTGCAAGTGAGTTTGTCTGATGGTCTAACTTTCTTCGTAAGTCCTTATGAGCAATAATGTCCACCAAGTTTTATCTTATATGTGTACCAATGTGTACATGGATCAAGGACGCCATCATTTGCGAGTTCAATATGCTGAGTAATCTTATCAACATAATTCATGTTTTATTATATTGGATTTTCAAGTAAAACTTTGTTAAGTTGCTTTTGATATAATAATTTGCAATTAGAATCAGGATTCTTGACTTCTTATGTTCCGAAGCGGCATTGATGACTACAAATGATATTAAATGTTCTTCATTAATTGTTAATCAATGCTTTCCTAAGTTTTTTATCACGAGCATTCATTTATCCTCTCTATGATGCAGTAGAATGTTTCTCACTAAATAAGTGCATTAGCTAAATTGAGTTATGGTCACGTTAGCACTTCTATACATAAAAAAAGGCCACTGTCCCACACTATCCTTCAATTTTTCTACTTAGCTAAGCCATTGTCATTTAATTGCTTTAAAAAAAGATTCCTCTTATGCTTAGTTCTATTTTTTTTAATCTTGTGGGACTTTCTTAAATTTTTAGTACACCATTATTGAAGAAATGATATATAGATCATTTTTTGCTTATGTACGAAGTATTGCTTAGGCATGTAACAATTAACCTCTTTGAACCTATTAAAGTGATAAAATGTGAGATAGTTGTGTTTTGCATACATATAAAGAACTGAACTGTTGTTTACGTTGTTAATTATATATATAGCTTATTTAATTCTGCAGTCTTCTTTTATCTGTTTTTTATTGCTTCTTCACTTTCTTTATATCAAAATTCTTCATATTCATAACTTGCAACATACATCTCTTGAAAAGTACAAAATAAAAATCTATTAAATCCATAACCCAGATACCCTGTGGAGGCACATTTACATTGCAGTTGCTTTACATTAAGTTTCATCTATTATATAGAACACGTATCATGTCCATTTTTTGGTTATCATCTAATTAGTTAAGCATGTGCACCATTTGGGTATGACAACTAATCATGCCAATAGTTACATCTTCAGAACCAATTTTTTATGCCTTTATGTGATGCTAAGTACTTTAATAAATAGAGTATGAAAATGATGAGAGGTAAGAAATTGAAGGCATCCTGAAAATAAAATAATTTTCATTAACTTTTATGCGCATTAACAGAATTGGTGACTCAAAGCTATCAACTTTTTAAATTGTTGATATAAACTTAGGACTCATGCTCTAGCGAATCGATGCTTGCTAAATATGATTCTCCTTTTTCAATTCATCTATAGGTGGTTTACAGAACGGAAGTTCAAACCTTTAAGTGGTTATCCAACTAAGTTGGCTGTTCCTCAAAAGTCAAAGGTGTTAAAATCCAGCCCGAGATTATCTGTCTGTGCTAAGCACAGGTAAGTATTACATGCTTATGATATAGTTTCTTACAGATCTTTTAGGACTTAAAAGATTTAAATCGAGTTAGCAATGCTATTGGCAGCTTTTTGTTCTGTAGCTAGACCTTGTTTGGGTTGCTAGATTTTTTATATTGGTTACTTATGATATATTACCAAAAGGCATGCTTTTTTAGTGAATGTACTAATGANATATCAACCTATTTGGAGATGTTCCTACGATCTCCCGAATTGATAAAAAGGGTTATTCAATTCGAAAAATAAATAGGATTTAATTAATGTATATTGATGCATTCTTTATCATTCTCATCACATAACCTTAATTTGTATTTCTAGGATAATCACCTGATTATGTCTTCTCTGAATTTGCGTTCCATTTTGGACAACAATAAGATGACTGGGCCAAACTTCATGGACTGGCTTTGAAACCTGAGGATAGTCCTCAAGGCAGAAAAGCTTGCTTATGTCCTTGAAGAACAACTTCCCAACCATCCTCCTGAAGATGCAACACCAGACCAGTTAGTGGCCTATCAGGCACATGTGACCGATTCTGAACTTGCGAGTTGCATCATGCTGGCCGCTATGGTACCTGAGCTACAAAAGCAGCATGAGCATATGGATGCTCATACCATCGTCTTCCATCTTCATGAGCTGTTTGACGAGCAGGCGAGATCCGAAAGGTTTGAGGTCTCCAGACTCCTCTTCACCTCTAAGATGCAGGAAGACACTTCTGTTTCACAGTTTGTGTTGAAGATGTTGGAGTACATTGAGCGACTAGGCACACTCGGATTTGCAATGGATCATGAACTAAGTATTGACTTAATTCTGCATTGTTTGCCCAAGAGTTACTCACAGTTTATGATGAACTATCGGATGAACAAACTGAAGACTACCATTCCTGAGTTGCTTAACCTGCTGAAGACTCTGTAAAGCAGGATCAGAAGATGATACTGTTAGTTGGTTCCTCAAAGAAAGGCCCTAAGAGGAAGCCCAAAGAACAAAATAAGGGAAGGAAGAAAAAGGCCAAAAAGATTGAAAAGGCACCAAAAGGCACTTGCCATCACTGCGGCAAGGAGGGCCACTGGCGAAGAAACTGCAAAGTTTATCTTGAGTCCCTGAAGAAGAAGGCATCCGATGCCCCATCCTCTTCAGGTATCTTCGTTATTGAATGTCACTCTATTTCCTCGGACACCTGGGTACTTGATACTGGGTGTAGCTCACATATATGTAATGACATACAGGGGCTATGGAATAGAAGAAGACTCGTCAAGGGAGAAGCGAATTTGCGAGTTGGAAATGGAGCCAAGATTGCTGCAGTTGCCATCGGAACATATTTGCTAAAGCTCCCTACTGGACTTGTCTTAGAATTGGATAATTGTTATTTTGTTCCTTCGTTAATAAAGAACATTGTATCTATTTCATGCTTGAATGAAAAGGGTTATCATTTAACTTTTAGTAACAATTACTGTTACATAACTTTAAATGGTGTTCTTTATGGGACCGGAACTTTATGCAATGGTATTTACACGTTACATTTATCCGGTGACATTTTCAATATCGATGTTAGCAACAAACGTGCTCGAATAGATAATCAAATAGACTCCTATATGTGGCATTGTCGTCTTGGCCATGTAAGTAAGAAACGCATGACCAAATTACACCGATGTGGAATTCTGGAATCATTTGAACCCGGTTCATTTGATACATGCGAATCATGCATAAAAGGCAAGATGACCAAATTACCCTTTTTCGAAAAAGGTAAACCAGTGGGAGAATTGCTTGGTCTAATACATACTGATGTATGTGGACCAATGTCAACTCTTGCACAAGGAGGCTATAGCTACTTCATTACCTTTATCGATGATCACTCACGATTCGGGTATGTGTTCTTAATGAAACACAAATCTGAAGCTTTTGAGAAATTCAAAGAATTCAGAAGTGAAGTAGAGAAACAACTTGGCAAAAGTATTAAGATACTTCGATCCGATCGGGGTGGTGAATACTGAAGTCAAAAGTTTCAAGATTATCTTAGGGACAATGGGATATTGTCTCAATGGACTCCGCCATATACACCACAGCATAATGGTTTATCTGAGAGGCGTAACCGAACCTTGATGGACATGGTTAGATCTATGATGAATCATGCAACTCTTCCAAAATCCTTTTGGGGCTATGCGCTTAAGACAGCTGTTTACTTACTAAACAGAGTCCCGACCAAGGTAGTCTCTACTACTCTATATGAGATGTGGAATAGTAAGAAACCTCAATTATCTCACCTAAAGATATGGGGTTGTCCTGCTTATGTAAAGCAGACTGTATCAGACAAATTGGATGCTAAGTCTGATAAATGTCTATTTATTGGATACCCTAAGGAAACGAAAGGTTACCAATTCTATCATCCCTTGGAACAAAAGGTGTTTGTTTCAAGGCATGCTGTATTTCTAGAAAAAGAATTTCTTTTACAAGAAAACAGTGGGAGTAGCATTGAACTTGAAGAAGTTCAAGAAACTCTAATAGACATTACAGAGACACCTAGTCTAGACCCACAACCAATAACTCATAATGATAAGCTATCAGTTGAACCTAAAACAACACCACTTCTTCGTAGGTTTGAAAGGACACGCAATATTCCAGAGAGATACAGATTTCCCATAAGTGAATCGAACGACGTGTTACTCATTAACACTGATGAACCTATCAGTTATGAAGATGTTCTGAAAAATTCTGAAAGGGATAAATGGCTTGAAGCCATGAGGTCGGAAATGGATTCCATGTACAAAAATCAAGTATGGGACTTGGTTAACCCACCTGAAGGGATTAAGCCCATAGGGTACAAGTGGGTTTTCAAGAAGAAAACCGACATGGAAGGTAATGTTGTTACCTTTAAGGCTAGATTAGTGGCAAAAGGTTATCATCAGAAACAAGGAATTGATTATGACGAAACCTATTCGCCAGTAGCTATGCTTAAATCCATTCGGATGTACCTGGCCATAGCAGCTCATTATGATTATGAGATATGGCAAATGGATGTGAAAACAACTTTCCTTAATGGAAACCTGCTTGAGGATGTATACATGATACAACCTGAAGGTTTCACATCGGTTAATAAAACCAAAGTATGCAAGCTTCGACGATCCATATATGGACTAAAGCAAGCATCCAGGAGCTGGAACATCTGTTTTGATGAGACAATCAAAGAGTTTGATTTCTCACAAAATCCTGACGAACCTTGTGTGTACAAGAAGGTTAGTGGGAGTGCAGTCGTATTCCTAGTGTTATATGTCGATGACATATTACTTATAGGAAACGATATATCAGTCTTACAGTCAGTTAAAATTTGGTTGTCCAAAATTTTCTCCATGATAGACCTGGGAGAAGCAACCTATATCCTTGGGATTAGAATCTATAGAGATAGATCAAAACGGTTGCTTGGTCTTTTGCAGTCTACATATATAGACCGAGTGCTAGAAAGGTTTAGCATGTCGGAATCCAAGATAGGTTAACTTCCCATCAGGCATGGGATCAACCTTTCAAAGTCTATGTGTCTGCGCACAGAAGACGAGAGGATTTGCATGAATAAGATTCCTTATGCATCCGTGATAGGATCTATCATGTATGCTATGTTATGTACTAGGCCTGATGTATCGTATGCTCTGAGCGTCACAAGCAGATACCAGTCTGATCCAGGAATGGATCATTGGATGGTTGTCAAGACAATCCTCAAGTACTTAAGAAACACTAAGGATGTGTTCCAAATATATGGAGAAGGTGATATGGTAATACGTGGGTATACAGATGCTAGTTTCCAGACAGATAAGGATGACTCCAAATCTCAGTCCGGATACGTATTTATTTTGAATGGAGGCGCAATAAGTTGGAAGAGTTCCAAGCAAGACACCGTAGCGGATTCTACCACGGAAGCAGAATATATTACAGCTTCGGAAGCAGCAAAGGAAGCAGTCTGGATCAAGAAGTTTGTCTCAGAACTAGGTGTGGTTCCAACCATTGATGAAGCAATACCGGTTTACTGCGACAATAATGGAGCTATTGCACAAGCGAAGGAACCAAGATCACATCAGCAATCCAAACATGTGCTTCGTCGCTATCATCTGATCAGAGAGATTATAAGTAGGAATGATATACAAATTGAGAAAATTCCCACTGAAAGGAATTTAGCGGATCCTTTAACTAAGGCCTTGCCTCAAAGCATGTTTGAGGGTCATGTTAGAGTCTGTGGTATTTGGTACCGTAGCGATTGGCATTAGGCCAAGTGGGAGTTTGTTAGTGATATGAGAGAAGCGTCCTAAGACAATCGCCTTATGATTGTAATCATTTATTTTAATAAATGAATATTCACTATTTGAGTATACATGTTTATGTATTTGATTGAGATCTTAAACTCATTTACTAAATGTCCGCAATACAATTCACAGCATGAGAGAATTTGTAATGAATTCATAACTAGTGATTATCTCTACATGTGCAATTGTGAAGTATTGAAATTGTCCCTAGTCGATGAATTGATAAATACGAACACTATCAATTCTGTTGAGACTAGCATGGGTTATTCTCTAACCAGCTGATTCTCACTAGCTGGTGACATTGAGATATCCGAAGATAAACATGAATGCTAGTTAAGGGAACTACATTCATTGGAGTGACTGGCTGTAAAACTTCATATGGTAGTCTACATATAGATATGTCAGTGAAGTTCTTACTGCAGCTTAAGTGCGATGTTCCTTTAACTTGCGGTGTTCAAGTCATCTTGGTCTTGGAGACTTATACTTTGACATCTTAAGCAAGCATCTCCAAGGAGGTGTGGACCATGGATGATTGGGTATAAGCCGAAGTGCCCGAAGATGTTTGAACAGCCTACAAAGGATTCACCACTCCTTGCGAGGAGATGTATACACGAGGCCTATCGTCGGATTGTTACTCGAAGCCTCTGGCCAGAGCATGACATGATCAGAGTATAAATCTCTTAAATACATGAGAGTAATTAGAATCCGTAGGACGAGAAAACGTTACTTGGGCTAGGTGTGACGTAGTCAGCTTAGTGGGGACAGACACACATAGACCATGTCCTGAACCAAGTGGGTATAAGATGCAGATGGGAATGGGGCACGATTCATTATAGCTGCTGAAGGGTTTCAGAATTGTTTCTGAGGTCAACCGTTGATCATTCGATTAATTGGGGATCATGATGTACTACTAGGTGCCACTCATGATCGTTCTATAATTGATTAATTATAGACGGCCAACATAAATCGAAAACCTATTTAGTTACACGCACTACGAGTAATCTGAGGGATTTAAAATGAGTTAAAAATTGGATTTTCCAATCAAGAGAGATTAAGGTTGGTTGAGCCAAACGATAAGTCGAATCTGAATTTTTCAGAGACGCATCGGAATCGTAAAATAGCTAAGTCTTTTGAAGACTTAATAGATGAATTAAATAAGTTTAATTCATTGGGGCGTGGCTTGGATGGGCCGGCCAAAGAGGGCCTCCATCCTCTTTGCTTGGCCGACCATAACAAAGGGAGAGAACCAAGTTTTTGGTTCAATTTATAAAATAAACCAAGTGTGGTTTGTTTTATAAAATTATGGATGATATAAATTTTTATATAATAAACCAAGGTTTGGTTTATTTTTCATGGAAATTAAAATGAATCATGGATTGGTTTATTTTATAAAATCAATCATGGATTGATTTACCATGATAAGGAAATTTATTCCATACTAGAGAAGTGACTTGATTGATTTTTTATCATGAATTGAAATATGATTTTAACCATGATATAAAATCAAACTTGGCATGATGGAATAAGTTATTCCATATTTGAGAGGCTTGATGGTTGAGAGGCCACTATATAAAGGACCCAAGGCAAGGCTTGGGTGATAATCGGAGAGATGAAGGCATAGATTCTCTCCCTCTCTTTCTCTCCTTCTCTTCTCCCCTTCTTGCCGTGCGCCAACCAGCCCCAAGAAGGAGCACCAGCCGGTGGCCCCTGCCCTTTCCCTGCCGACCACCACCTGCTGCCAGAGAAGGAAGCTCCGACCATCTCTTGGCCGGAAGAAGGTGCTGCCGGAATTAGAGTTTGCCGCAAGGATCTTTTTGCCGCAAGCCTCTTCTTTTGCTTCGCCGAAATTTTGATTCCGGCCATCCTTTTGTGGTTAGTCTTCCGACTTCTCTCTTAGTTTTTCTCGTCACGTTCTCGGAGAATCTAGTAGTTCTCGAGAACACGAAACTCGTGGCTTTGCGAAGTCATCCCGAAGATACTCGGCGTGGACGCGAATAGAGGCGGCGCTTCCAAGGGACGCTTACGGTTGGATCTCATCCCTTCCTTTGAGTTACGTGAGGTAATACGTAAATTAGTTTATGTTTCTGCAAAATTTTAAATATATGATCATGTCTACACAAGATAAAATTGCATGTTTAGATGTGTGGTTAAATAATTTGAGAAATTATTTATGCTAAACCTTTCGCTGTACATAATTAATTTTTAAAATTACGAACCCGCATCCATGTCAACATGCACCCGGTCCCAACAGGGATGATTTGAGCCATCCGCCACAGATCTAGTTGATCCGAGCTAAGGACAGATAGATCAGAACCATTGATTAAGATCTAAGGAGTTTGATTCAGATCTGAAGAGATCCAGCCGTTGGATGGAGCAAAAACAATCTCAGCCGTTGAATTTCAAAGGGGACATTTAAATCGGGATTTCCTCATCGCGCTCAGGGATCGTCGCGTCGCGTAGCAGAGATCGCCAGCAGCAGAGTAGTGTAGAGTTCATCGTTCTGTTTCGTTTCTTCATCGATTTGTTCATCGTCTTCTTCCTTAGATCGGGCGGCCACATCAATTCGGATGTTTTCAAGATCTCAGATCACAGAGGTAAGGTTTCCAGTTAAGATTTGCTAACCGATTCTCACAGCTGAAGGTGTTTCGGTGAGGGTTTTGCCGAAGCTTGTCTCCACTGACCGATCCATTTTCGATCGCTGGATCTCCTCTTCCGGATCTGCTGAAGCGCTGAGAGGGGTTCTCGAAGTGTTTTGATGGTTTCCGAGTCGATTGTCTTTCAGCCGATTGAGAAAGAAGAGCTTGGCGAAAACATTTCAGCTACTGTTTGATCGGGTTGATCGGACAGAGAACACTCTGATGGGTCCCGTGACCGATCAGAAGAAGGCCTGATCGGTCGGGTTGACCGATCAGGAGAAGAGCAAAACAACAGAACCGAAACTGAGCTAGGAAAGTCTTCTTCTTCGTTGATCTTTGAGCTAGGGGGTTCATAGCTCATCCTTCGTGTGACAGCGAAGGGAGGTTTTGAGATGAATTAATTTGATGTCTTAATTTAGCATAATTTTGATTCAAGCATTTACTTCCTTTAAGTTGTTCTAGTTGTTACCATTACCTTTCAAGCAAAGTGCTTAAGCCATGTTTGTTCTCATTTTCCTTATTTGCATTTAATTCTCTTGCAAATTCATTCTCTGCAATTTTATTACTTGCAATTAGCTCTTTAAGTTTCATTTCAAGAGTTCGAATTTAATTGCTCAAGTGTTAATTAGGTTAAGTTTAGTTCTTGCAATTTCCGCATTCCTACCATGCTTTAGTCAAGTTAAATTCATTTCATATTGTCATTTCATCTCTTATCGCCAAAACCCCCATTTTATTAGAAAACCTAAATATCAAATGACAAATAAACCTGCAAGCTTGAGTTAAACATCCATTCAACTAGTCCATGGAAAAATACGACCTGAGGCCCCTCTACTACATTTTTATCTTTGTTAGCCAAAAGGTTTTTAGCTTTATAAATTTCTAAATTTGAGACCCACATTCGTGACAGCTACATATTTGGGTCGATCACAAGCTGAGCAGGGGAGTTTTCTTCAATGGTTTTTGAGCTAGGGGTTTCATAGCTCATCCTTCGTGTGACGGCGAAGGGAAGTCTTGTGATGATAAACTTGATTTGATGTTTAATTAGGATAATTTTTGGTTTTAAACATGTATTTCTTTACATTGCTCTAGCTTGTTCCTATTACACTCTAAGTCAAGTTTTCAAGTATTGCTTTGTTTAGTTTTAATTCCTTACAGTTAGTTTCCTTGCAATTAATTCTCTGCAATTGGTTCTTTAATTTCAATTCAGTCATTTGAATTTAAGTGCTTAGTTCTTCCACTAGGTTAAATCTAGTTCTTGTAACTTCCTATTCATTCCATGCTTAGTTGAGTTCATTCCAGTTTATTTCATATTGTCATTTCCTCTTATTGCCAAAAACCCCATTTTATCTAGAAAACCCAAACATCAAACGACAAATAAACTTGCAAGCTCGAGTTAAATATTCATTCAACTAGTACTTGGAAAAATACAACCTGAGGCCCCTCTACTACATTCGTTCAAGCGCTCTGCTCCGGCAAACTCCGTTCTCGACATTCCAGCGTCGACGATGACCCTCTGCTCCGAAGTACGATCCACATCCGGGCGTCGGTAACGAAAAGTGTAATTCATTTACTTACTACAGTATTTTTGTATTAAATCTGTAAACCTTTGCGCGAATATAGAATAGTCCGCAGTAAACGGTCAAGGACTGTGGGCCTTGGAGTAGGAGCCGACCGCAACTCCGAACCAAGTAAAACTCTTGTGTTCTTTGTGTGTTTTAATTCCGCTGCGTTTTCTCCTTCTTATCCGAAAAAGTTTTCACGATATTCACTCTCCCCTCTATCGTGTTTCTCGATCCAACAAGTGGTATCAGAGCGGGGTAGGTCAAATTGGTGCAACCACCAATTTGGGAATTTTTCAGATTTTCACGATTTTATTTTTATTCTTTTTCAATCGAACTTTTATCGTTAATCGAGGTTAGTGCAACACCACTCGATAATTTCATTTAAATATATTTTTCCCGCACTGCTAATCCAAGACCAAGTCTTGGGACAGTTTTTTGTCTTTGTTTCATTTCAGTAATTTCTAAATGGTCATGCAAGAGCGTTTCAATACAGCCAGACCACCACTCTTTAGTGGGGAGGACTTCTCCTACTGGAAGAGTTGGATGGAAGTCCACCTGAAAACTCAGGTGGACATGTGGATAATTATCCAATCTGGACTGGAAATCCCGAAAAACGCTGAAGGAGTGTCACAATCTTACACCGAATGGGACGCCTCGCTGAAAAGGAAGATCGAGGCAGATGCTAAAGCTACCCAGACACTTCAATGCGGTCTAACCAAAGAAGAGCTAAACCGGGTGGGACCATTCAACAGTGCAAAGGAACTTTGGGGTAAGTTAATTGAGTTGCACGAAGGAACCTCCGACACCCGAATCAGCAAGAGGGTCCTACTGCTAAACAAACTCTACACTATCAAAATGAACGATGGTGAGTCAGCAACCCAGCTCCATGCCAGAATCCAAGAGTTGATGAGCAGTCTACATACAATCGGTCACAAGGTAGAAAACCATGACCTGATCAGGTATACCCTTAACACTTTCCCGAGAAATACTTTGTGGGCATCTATGGTAGATGCATACAAAGATTCAAGGGATCTTTCTAAAATCAAATTAGATGAGTTATTTTCTGAACTTGAATTACATGAGCAGACTAACATCACCCTGGCCGAGAAAGACATTGCTTTTGTTGTAGGTAAAACTGGAAAGATGACGAAGAAGAAGCCTCAACCTGCACCCAAGTCTGACTCAGACTCAGACTCAGAAGACAGCGAAGGAGATCGACCCAAGCTGGTTCGGCTAGCCCGGGACTACTACAAGGAGTTGAAAAATCAGACTAACAGAAGGAAAGCCAGCCGAAGAAAGGAAAAGCCAACTGAACCTTCAAATGAAAAGAGCAAACCAAATGTGACCTGCTACGAATGCAAAAAGAAGGGTCACTACAAGACGGAATGCCCCAATCTGAAGGAGACGAAGAAGACAAGAAGGAAGAAGGCCCTTCAAGCAACATTGGACGAGTCTTACTCCGAAGAAGAAGAGGCCCCACAATCGAACCTGCTCGCCCTGACTGCTTCGGAAGAAATCTAGACCGGATCAGAATCGGAGCCGGACGACGGAAAGCTCACATTTTCATAGTACGACAAAATCACTGTAAGTGGATTTTCTAGAGTTCAATTATCAGAATTAATTGCTTATCTATCTCGCGACTTGGCGAAAGCCAAAATCCGAGTCGAATCCCTCCGATAGGAAGTAAAACTCCTGAAAGAGGGAGCTGACTCTAGATCCTTAACTGAGAAGGTTCATGAAGGAACCTCTACTCAAGTTGAAAAACTTGAGAAAGAGAACTCCTCCTTGAAAACTCAAGTCAAGGACCTCAGAGCAACTTTGGAACGATTCACTTCAGGTTCCAAGGGTCGTGACATGATCCTTGGAAAACAGAAGTCCGTTCTAAATCGATCCGGATTAGGGTATCGAACCAAGGCTCGACAAAGGTCATATTATGCTGTACTGAATCAGTCTAGACCCAAAATTCAGGCATCAGTACCCAAACTATGCCTGAACAACCAAGTTGGACCAAATCAATATTGGATCCCCAAGGACAAGATTCATATCTTTCCTAATCATTACCGTGGCTTTATTCCAGGGGGAGCCAACTTAAAAACTATTTTTATAGTTAAATGAATTTCTTTTCTTGCTTTAAATTGCATGATTGCTTGCCTATTTATTTTCTGCAATTTACCATGCTTAGACCTAGGACTGGTTAGACTAAGGACTAAACCAATTAACTAAAATTTGAACAACATAGTATTGGGTGGCGGTGAGATGATAGTACGTTAGGGAAGCCTTTTCTAATAAGGTCAAGTATACACTACTTGGTCTCTTTAGACTTGTGAAACTAGACGAAGCTACCGATCCAAAACCTAAACTACTTAGACTAGATTTTCTCAAAAAGTAATATTGAAAATGAAATTTCACTAAAAGGCTTTGTCAAGGAAAGAGTTGATGATCCAATAAGGCTATGACCAAAGAAGGCCTTGTGCCTCGCCAAGACCTGGAAGCCAATTTTTGAAATCCAAATTCAATTTACTCTTTGTCAAATTCGAATCTAACACAAATTTTCGGTTAATCTTAGATTCAAATATTTTTTTTCAAAATAAATTTAAAACTAATAGTTTTCAAATTTAATTTAACTTTTTAATTAATCATGGTTTTACAAAACAAACTTCTAAATACTTCTATTAAAACCTGTCTCACAAAAACTTATAAGTTAACGTGATTGATAACTTGATACCGGGTGAGATAGTTAGGACTTAAGTTAATACAAAATCTGATTTATGTAATATTGTTAAATAAAACATTGAATTTAGAGTTGAATTGTCTTGATTGTTGGTTGGTCATTAGAGTCAAACCTGGCCAAACAGTCAAACTGGTCAAACAACAATCAAATCGGCCCCCCCCCCCCCCCCGTGATCCCTCGGTCACCCCACCTCCCCTTTCTCTTCGATCAAGACAGCAAAAGCTGTCAATACCTAGCTAAGCTAGGCGCCCGTGACATATCGGGCGCCTACACCTTGAAGTCAATCAAAGGCAGCAAAAGATGCCACACATAGCTACTGAGCCCAGGCGCCCGGGTCCTCACGGGCGCCCTCAAGGACAACATCAACACCAAAGAAGCTGCCTTTGGCAGCATGCGACTGACTTTAGGCGCCCGACCCTTCCCGGGCGCCCGACTAAGCCCTATATAAAGCCACCGAAACCCCCTTCATTTGCCACACCAAAAACGAACCTCTTCTCTAACTCTTCTCATCCTAAGGCGCCCGAACGACCCTCTCGTATCCTCAAACGCTCCACTTCAACCATGCCTCCCCGGTATCAATTTTTCATTTTTTAAAATTATTTTCCTTTAGTTATTTCGCTAAATGCATATTCCTTATTATGTTAGAAAACGCCGTACTACTCAACCCAACCTCGGGCCCGAGCCTAGCCCTGACCCTAGGTTTCCCACCCTAGAACTAATGAATAAGTTTGCTAGGACAACCTATAAACCCATCAAGACAAGCTTCTTGAATAGATAGTTTTTCACTCAATCCTATCCAGTCGCTATGGACGTCATTAACTTCTATCAACTTGATCGACTTGTTTTCTGCACTCATCCTATAAATACGACTCTATGTACAGAATTTTACAACAACTTAGTAAGACAAGATAATCTTAGCTATATCACCACTGTACAAGGAATGCCCTTGACTATCACGCCCTTGTTGTTTAACAGATTCCTTGGACTACGAGCTTCCCAGTCCACTTTCTGCTGTTACCCTCCTAGGGATCCTCCCTATGCTCCCCCCTACTCCCATATTGATCTAGATACCCTACATTCATACTTCTATAGAACTGCCCGAAACCCCTTGGTTAGTCGGTTTCAATCAGTAGATCTCCAGGTCCAGGATTATGCTCATTATAGAGTTCTAGTTCGTTGCATTCTTCCCTTGACCACTAGAGACGTCGCGACCATGCGACCATTTCATACCTTCCTGTTGTATGCTTTGATCCATCACCTAGATATCGATATTGGATTTCATATATTTCATACCATTCTACATGCATCCAGTGTTACTACTCAGGGTCGGGTACGCACCCCTTATTGCCACATCATTACCTCTCTTCTTCATCATCACGGTCGCGACATTACCGAGGGAGAGATGACCTCGATGACTGAGTTTGACGAGATTGGGTATAGAAACTTCTCCCTAGCTGGCATAGATGTCTCGGGCACCGGGGTTTTATCATGGAGATGTCAGCGAGCCGGAGTCTAGATCGATTCCGATGAGGAGGTAGAGGTCGACGTCGCAGATCTCGCTGCCGAGATCCGAGAGTAGATGGACGAGGCCCCACCGCCGATGCTAGACGAGAGAGTGACACGACTTGAGACAGAGATTCATAGCCTTCGAGAGGAAGAGGAAGCCCACTACATCGAGATAGTCGACGCAATTCGTGTTGGGTTCTCCCGGTACCAAATCAGGAAAAACGCAGCGGAAATAAGAACCCTCGAGCGATCAATGCGAAAGAAAACTCGTACAATGTACATCTATCTAATAGATCTATCTAAGTGTATACCTTTGGAGCGTGCCCTTTGCTTTTCCCGCTCGTCCAAGATGCGCCGGATCTCTTGCACGTTCAAGCGTCCGTGCCTCTATTCGTATCCACACGGACACAATCTCTCAACTTCGGGAGAGCTACCTTAGTTGTGCTAGCAACTTGAGGTAGCTCGCAGAACACCAAGAACCCTACAATAGGGTTTCGGCCAAAAGAGGAAGATGAGGGAGGGAAGAAGAAAAGGGAAGAAGAAGACCTCATCCAAAGTCACAAGGCCCTCTTTTATAATCATCCCATGAATATGAAGAGGTTTGTGTCTCTTTGGCTTCCTTCATTAATACCAATAAAGTGCACATCTTTTCATGTGGCTCTTTATCTTTTCCTATGAAAGAAAAGAATCTTTTCATCCAATGAAGAGAGACTTTTCTCTTTCCTTCATGCAACTCCGATCGGGCCTCTCGGGCTTCCGACTCGGTCTCCGGACCAAGTCTCCCGAGTGGCGAGCTCCCGACCCAGTCTGTCGAGCTCCGACCCAGTCTACCAAGCTCCGATCCAATCTACTGAGCTCCGACCCAGTCTGCCAAGCTCCGACTCGGTCTGCCGAGCTCCGACTCGGTCTCTCTTGAGTTCCCAACTCGAGCTCCCGAACTGT
Source organism: Boesenbergia rotunda (assembly GCA_024364735.1). Lineage (NCBI taxonomy): Eukaryota > Viridiplantae > Streptophyta > Magnoliopsida > Zingiberales > Zingiberaceae > Boesenbergia > Boesenbergia rotunda. Next base: position 69,562 of record JAGFNQ010003059.1, on the reverse strand, counting down.
CCTCCCGAGTTCCCAACTCGAGCTCCCGAACTGACCTCCTGAGTTCCTAACTTGGCTCAGATCTCCCGAGTTCCCAACTCAGGCTCAGATCAGCCGATTAGATTTCCCGAAGCATCTCCCGACCTAGTCTACCGAGCTCCGACTCGGTCTGCCGAGCTTCGACTCGGTCTGCCGAGCTCCGACTCGGTCTGTCGAGCTCCGACTTGGTCTGCCGAGCTCCGACTCGTTCTGCCGAGCTCCGACTCGTTCTGCCGAGCTCCGACTCGATCTCTCTCGAGTTCCCAACTCGAGCACCCAAACTGTCCTCCCGAGTTCCCAACTCGGGCTCCCGAACTGACCTCCCAAGTTCCTAAATCGGCTCAGGTCTCCCGAGTTCCCAACTCGGGCTCAGGTCTCCCAAGTTCCCAACTCGGGCTTAGATCAGCCGATTAGATTTCCCGAAGCAATTCGAGCAGAGCACGATGTAAATCAGGCCTATCATAACGAGCGCATGGAAGCTGTTCTATTTGACCACCAGACGAGAGATGCACACCACATTGAGTACATGGATGCTCTCCGAGCCGAGCATGAGGCAAATCAGGCCCGACATGACGAGATGATGTCCTGGTTCCAAAACTGGCAGCCCAGTCCATTCATCCTTTCGGGCCCCTCCTCTTAGACTCCAGATGACTTCAGTTGTACTAGTGACTCTTTGACTACCCCTACTCAGTAGGGTTGACATGTATTTGACTTTGGTTTTGACTATGCTGGTCCTCGCTTTGACCAGTTGACTTATCTAGTTGCTAGTTGCTTTCTTGATTATCTGATCTTTATCAGTTACTAAGTTAGGGTTATGCTTGGTAGAATAGGACTGCTCTAAGTTTTTTTTTAAAATAACTGTCTCATTTTCTGCAAAATCAATTTTTGTTTTCTTATTCTATTATTTAAAATGATTTTTCCGACTTAGTTTTTCATAAAATTACCCTCTTCAAAACTAGGGCTTTTTCACAAAATGGACTTAGCCTAGGCCCTAACCCTAGAACTACATGCACCTATAGATCTAGAAGCACAAGCACCTTAGGGTACTTTTGATTGATCACGTAGAATGGGTTGAGATGCTTAGGTCTTTGCCTTGATTCAAGATGCTTAAGTCTGTGCATCTGTAGTAATTGGGGCACTAAATATCAATCAACAGTAATCAAGTTAAGTGTCAAGCTTAGAAAATCTAACTTGATCAGAACACTTAACTTGACTAACCTTAGCGAAAGCTACTGTTTATAACAGTTAGTAAGTAGCTAATTGGGTTAGACTGGACCCGAAAGCAGAAATTCAAATTGATTTGGTCCAGTTTAAATTTAGAATTGGTTCAGTACAACATTTTTACCTTGATTACTCAATTTCAATGCTATTTTTATTGCTATATTTTTTTTATATATGGCAAAGGGGGAGAGATTGGAAAGGAGAGAAATTTTCAAAACTTTTAAAATTTTTTTCCAAAATTAAATCTTTTTTCAAAAACTTTTATCTCCTGTTATTCAAAAAGCAAAGCTCTTTAACTACTTAAGTTTATTTTGAAAGTTAATTTTACTTGCTTTCAAAAATTATTCAAAGCACTTATCCTGAAAAATTTTCAGAAATTTTTCTATGTAATAAATTCAGTGTTTGAAAAATTTTCTAAGTACTTAAACTGCTTTCTTAAACTGTCAGAAAAATTTTCTAAGTACTTACACATTCTAGATTTCAAAGATTTATTCCAAGTACTTATTCCAAATCTTTAGTTGGTCAAAAATTTTCTAAATGTAAAATTCAAATTCCCCTAAAAATTTTCAAACTCAAAATATTTTGAAAATGCTTTTCTAACTTAAAAACATGTTCTCAAAAATTTTCTAAGTGTTGAAAACTTGAAAAACACTTCACGTTAAGACTTAGAAATTATTTCAAAAACCCCACGGACTTTTGAAAAACTTAGGGGGAGATTTCTTCCAGGGGGAGGAAATAAAATTTAAGTTACTTACTTACCTGATTTTTGTTTAACTTAACTTTTTGAACCGGGTTGCCATAAATCAAAAAGGGGGAGATTGTTGGTGCAGGCAGCACCTATGTCAAACCTAGGTTTTGATAATGGCAAAGGGTTCAAAAGTTAAGATGTTATTTTGGTCTAATATGTTCATTGAGTGTGTAGAAAGAAGTCCTGGCGAATGGCAGCTGGGCAACTAGCGAAGGGCTGCTAGGCATCGTAACCGTGAGACCTGGCGAAGGACTGCTAGGCACCTGGCGAAGGGCTGCTAGGCATTGAAGACCTGGCGAAGGGCTGCTAGACACCAGGCGAAGGGCTGCTGGGGAAAAGTCTAACCGGAGGAGCCGGTTGGCAAAAGGTAAACTCTCCTAAGAGGAGTAGGTGAGGATGTGTTCCACGTCGAGGGAATAGTAGGTGTCGATTCGACCTAGGGTTCCATTTGGGAGACTCGAAGTCAGAACCAAGACAGCTACGGTTGTAAAAAATGATCTAATATTCTTGCCTTGTTTGTTGTGGAACTAACCTTGGATGCAGGGACCAAAGGAATGTATTTCTGCAGCTCAGAACGCCCCAAAGGAGAGGGGCAGGCACCTGGGCTAGGCGCCTGGGAGGTCTCGGGCGCCCAAGGTCAAAGCCAAACAGCAGTAAAGCAAGAAGTGCTTCGAATCAACACTAGGCTAGGCGCCCGGGAGGTCCCGGGCGCCCAAGGTCAAGGCCAAAGATGAGTCGAAGCAAAATCAGCCACGAAGCCAGCGGACCTAGTCAAGCTGGGCGCCCGGGAGGTCCCGGGCGCCCCAGTCAGCTCCAGAGCCGATTCGAAGGGGATAAGCGCTGACCAAGCTTCGGATAGAGGTTCTCAGATCCGAAGGCACGTGTCAGGCGCCCCCGACGTCCCAGGCGCCCCCAGGAGCACTATAAAAGGGGCTCGACCCCTAAGGCTTCAACAATACTTTTTCCAACGCCTCCAAGCTTTTCGTTCAAGCGCTCTGCTCTGGCAAACTCCGTTCTCGACATTCCAGCGCCGACGATGACCCTCTGCTCCGAAGTACAATCCACATCAGGGTGTTAGTAATGAAAAATGTAATTCATTTACTTACTACACTATTCTTGGATTAAATCTGTAAACCTTTGCGCGAATATAGAATTGCCCGCAGTAAACGGTCAAGGACCGTGGGCCTTGGAGTAGGAGCCGACCGCGACTCCGAACTAAGTAAAAATCTTGTGTTCTTTGTGTGTTTTAATTCCGCTGTGTTTTCTCTTTCTTATCCGAAAATGTTTTAACGATATTCACCCCCCCCTCAATCGTGTTTCTCGATCCAACACATTAATCTCCACCTTACTAAAAAGTTTGACAAGCTCATTATATTCCTTGGCTTTCTCCTCCTCCACTTGCTTTTTGGCTTGTGTCTTGCGCTGGGGAAAGGGCAATGAAACCCTCAATTCCTCCTCTTGGGCCGAAACTTGTGGAGTTGATACTTGAGCCGAAATTCCACTTGATGTAGCTGCTGTAAAATCATTTTTGTCACTGATTTCTCCTTCATTTTCCACCAAAATCACAGGATTACTTGAGAAAGGAGTTAAGCTTGGACAAGGGTTGAAACCAACTGAATTTGGAGACGTTTCAGGGCTGTTTGGGGATGGAAAAGCAGCTGCTGTTCGATTTTCAAAAATTTCAGCCCTTGGATCATTTGAAGTTGAAGTGACCTTCCCACTCCTTAAAGTAATAGCACTAACGTTTCCCTTTGGATTGGGAGTAGCTTGAGAAGGTAGTTGGCTAGATCCTTGGGCTTGCATTTGGTTCATCCCACTAGCCAATTATCCAATTTGTCTCTCGATATTTTGTAAGGTAGGATTATTTTTTTGTTGGCCTTGATGTTGCAATAGTTGTTGTAACATTTTCTCTAGCCTTTGTTGTTGAGCATTCACCCCACTAGAGCCTCCATAGCCTCCTTGATTAGAGTAAGTCTTCGGTTGGCCTTGAAATGATGAGGTAGGTTGTTGAAAATTGTTACCCTGCTGTGAATTTTGGAATTGGGGCTGTTGGGGCTGATTGTAGAGTTGAAATGGTTGCTGAAATGGTTGATAATTGGGCTAAAAACTTGGCTGAACTTGCTGAGAATTATAACCCTGAAAATTCTGGTTTTGAAGTGGAAATTGATGTGGTGAAGGATGAATTTGAGTGGGCTAGAAATTCTGATTTGGGGGCTGAAATTTTTGGTTGTAGGGCTGAAAACCTTGCTGTGATGGTTGATATTGTTGCTGAGATGGTTGATATTGTTGCTGAAAATTTAGATTTCCTTGAAAGCCTTGCTGATTCCCTTGAAAAGGTTGCTGGAATTGCTGAAATGGTTGCTGAAATGGATGAAATGGTGGCTGCCCTTGCTGATTTTGCTGGAAATTCGGTTGGGGATGTTGAAATGGCTGTTGTGATGGGTTTTGTTGATAAAAAGAGTTGTCATACTTCAGATTTGGATGATCCCTCCAACTCGGATTGTAAGTAGATGAGTAGGGGTTGTTTTTGGCTTGAAATTGTCCTCTAGTCAACGCCGCTATTGTTTCATCTTGTTGGAGGTTAGGACATGAATCCTAATTGTGTTCTTGGCTTGAACAAATAGTACATAACCTCATCACTTGGCTTGAAGGTGGAGGTACTGAAAAATTAGAATTTTGGTTCACATTGTTTAGAGCCATTTGCTTCACCAGGGAAGTGAGCTCCATCAAATAATTTTTGATTTCCTTCTGCTCATTAGATACCATCTGAACCTCATTTACTCCTCTGGTGGACAAAGCTCTACTCCCAAACTGCTGTGAGTTCTCTGCCATATTTGAAATCAACACCCTAGCTTGATTTGGTGTTTTGTTTACTAGGGCTCCTCCAGCTGCAGCGTCTATCATAATCCTATCCATCTGGAGTAGACCCTCATAGAAGTATTGAATAAGTAGCTACTCACTGATCTGGTGTTGTGGGCAACTAGAGCATAGCTTGTTGAATCTCTCCCAGTAATCGTATAGGGTCTCTCCCACCACTTGTTGTATGCCACAGATACTTTTTCTGATGATTGCTGTTCTGGACACTGGGAAGTACTTTTCTAAGAATGCCTTCTTCATGGAAATCCAGCTACAGACATGCCCAGTAAGCAGATAATAGAACCAATCCTTTGCTGCTCCAGTCAGGGAAAATGGAAATGCTCTCAGCTTAATGTCTTCTTCTGAAATCCCCTCTGGCTTCATGGTGGAGCAGACTACATGAAATTTGTGCAGATGTCTGTTTGGATCTTCCCCAGATAGTCCTTGAAATTTAGGCAACAAGTGGATGAGTCTTGATCTCAACTCAAAGTCTCCAGTGAGCTCTGGGTAAGCAATGCTTGAATATTGGAAAGTATCGTCAGGTGCTACAAGTTCTTTCATGGTCTTTTGGTGGTCTGCCATAATAGTGCCTGAATGAGTAGAAATGTTCTGAAGAGGAGGAATATCAATAGCCTCTGAAATTCTAGCTTGGTTCCTCCTTGCTCTGAAAGTCCTCTCAATTTCAGGGTCAAGTTCCTCAAGATCACCACCTACAGACCTGGTTATAAAACAAACACAAAGCACAGCAAAAGTATATGGAAAAAAATGAAACAAGTAAAATAGATCACAAAATAAGGCAATAAGCACGCAAGCAAAAATCAAACAAACTCAACTAGTAATATCCCCGGCAACGGCGCTAAAAATTTGATAGACCCAATATAAGTGTCACAATGAGCCTCAAATTTAGAAATTTATAGATTGAAAACCCTAGCTCACAAAATAAAATATAGTAAAGGGACCTCAAGTCATGTTTTTTCCAAGGACTAGTTTAGAATGTTTGATTCAAGCTTGAATTTGTCGTTTGATGTTGTTTTTGGGTTTTCCAATAAAATGGGGGTTTGTTTCGCAACAAGGAATGAAAATTCACTTTGGAATGAAAGAAATGATTAGCTAAACAATGTTAAACTAGGAAATTGCTATACTAAACTTAACCAACTTGGAAATGAACAATTCAATATGAAATAATGGAATTCAAGGATAAAAACTAATATCAAAATCAGGCAAGCAACAAAACTGTAGCTAAATAGCAGAAATGAAGTTTAGTTCACGTACTTCAAATTGAATGCAAGAAACAGAGCTAATTTGTGATGGAACCCTGCCTGATCGGTCATTAGTCCGATCAGGTACAGTCTGATCGGTCGACAGACCGATCAGATGATGACTGGATCGGTCACAACGATCGATCAATAGTTGAAAGATGCTGAAAACTGCGACAACTAAGAATTCAAAAATGGGAAATTACAGAAAACTAACACCAAAACCTCCCTCAATCCAATATCTTTATCACTGTCACATGAGAACCGGCTACGAACCCCCTAGCTCGACAAATCGACAAAGAAATCTCTTCTAGTTCAGTGCTCCGCAGATCAGTGCTCTCGCTGAATTGCTCCTCTGATCTCCTCCTTCTCGATCAGCCGGGTTGCGGATGTGATTCAGGAATGCTCCAAGCTCCTCAGAGAACCCCTCTCAAAGCTTTGAGAACTCTAGATGATGAAAATCGATGATCGAACAGTAGTAGATGAGAAGAAGCTGAGTTTCAGCTGAAACCCTCAACCGGCTCCTCCAGCGACGAGATTGGCTTCAAACCTCACCGGAATCCTTCCTCTATGACTCGAGAATTGGAGATGAGTTGCTCTGGTGTGGCCGCGTGATCCGATGAAGAAGAACGATGAAGAAAACGTGAAGAACGGGAAGAACAGCTGCGACACATGATGACTCCGAATTCTGAGGGATTTTTTATTAAATACTTAGCAATGGACGGCTGAGATTGTCCTGGCTTAATCCAACGGTCGGATCTTCTTTGATTTAACCCTAAACTCCCAGATCACAATCTAAAGGTCAGATCTACCTCTCCTCAACTGGGATCAATCGAATCTACCCTGGATGGCTCATATCTCCTTGCCTTCCGAATTAACGACCCCTAGTCTTCCAAAGCTTGATCGCCTTGATCTGAGCCCGATCCTGACTCAAACTTGACCCAACTTGACCTAGGTCCATGATCCTTCAGCCTACAAAAGTCAGATGCAAATTAGATATCAAAACATAGCAAATTTGTAAAGATTTGCAATTAAACCCAAAATAGATTTAATACATGGAACCTAGGGTAAATTCAAGATTAAGCATGTAAAATATGGATCAAACATGGATTTTAGAGCCTAAAATAATCAACAAAATAGTAGTTATCAACCACTTCGCCCTTTGTCAATGATCTAGCTCTTTGAAGGCCCTGCACATTAGTATAAATGTGAGATGTGCATCCGGTATCTAATACCCAAGAAGAAGAGATAGATAGATTGACTTCTATAACAAAAATACCTGAAACAGAAGTCTCACTTCTGTTCTTCTTTACTTCCTCCAGGTAATGTTTGCAGTTCCTCTTCCAATGTCCGGTCTCAGCACAGTGGAAGCAGGTCCTTTCCTTAGGCACCTTATCTTTGTTGGGACCGGTAGACGAGCTAGAGGGGGGGGTGATTAGCTTCGATTCGCTTGTAGATGATTTGTCGCGGCGGAAGACTTCAAGCATTCGCTAACACTTGGATTTTACTTGGTATCCACCCCGGTCGGGTGACTAATCCAAGGATCCACTCTCCTCACACTCTCAGACACTATGAAAGTCTCCTTCTTGAGGTGGAGAAACCTCTTACAAGCTTTCACAAAGATACAACAAGAAACAAAGCAAATACAAATGAAATCTTACAAGATTTACAATGAATAAGCTCACACTTTGCTTTCGTTGCTATCTTCAAGCTTGTGATTGCCTCTAGAACTTTGGAAGTGCACCAACACTAAGCCCCAAAGCTTCTCTTGAAATGGCGTGGAAGGAGGAAGAAGAGTTGCGCTCCAAACCTGCGTGAAAACCTATATACCCGACGCCTAGGGTTTCTGAATCTATTACCCAATAGATTACCACGTAGGATTTAGCCGTTCAACGGCTAGTTTTTGAACCGTAATCGATTAGCCAATCGATTACGAGTGTCCTGAATCGATTACTCAATCGATTCAGAACTCTTCTGTTCTCTCGCGCAAACTACCGTAATCGATTAGCTAATCGATTACCGATACCCTGAATCGATTGCCTAATCGATTCAGGGCTCTTCTGTCCTCTCGCGCAACCTGCCCTAATCGATCACCTGATCGATTCACCCAATCGATTACCCAATCGATTGAGTCCAACCTAACTTGTTTTCACAAGCCTAGGATCCCCTACCAAGTGTCCGGTTAGCCCCTTTGACCAACCTGGATTTCTACTGCCTAGCTCCCATCTCGGACTTAACCTGGTTCCCAACCAGATTCACCTAACCCTCGAGTTAGGTCAAGTCTCTCTGTAGACTTCCACCTTGCCAGCATGCGATCTCCCCGATCCATCTGGACTTCACCTAGTCCCACTAGGTGTGCCTAGTCCCACTAGGTCTTTTCCTATGCCAGCGTACGATCTCCTCGATCCACCTGGACTTCACCTAGTCCCACTAGGTGTGCTTAGTCCCACTAGGTCTTTTGCCATGCTAGCGTACGATCTCCCCGATCCACCTGGACTTCACCTAGTCCCACTAGGTGCGCCTAGTCCCACTAGGTCTTTTGCCATGCCAGCGTATGATCTCCCCGATCCACCTAGATTTCACCTAGTCCCACTAGGTGTTCCTAGTCCCACTAGGTCTTTTCCCAGTCAAGCCTCCAGTCAACCTTGACCCACTTGACTCACACATTATGACCACTCAAACATCATTATCAAACATCGAAATATACGACCTCAAGCTCACCCGAGCTTACCAGACTCAAGCTCACCTGAGCTTTGTCAAACTAGGTCAACCCTGACCTAATCAAGATTGCACCAACAATGTTTAGCCTAGCATGTAGTAGTGTTGGCCTTGCCTTTGGCTTGGGTCTTACCCTTACCTATAGGCTTCCATTTGCCTTTGCCCTTTTGTACCATCAGTACATTATTGGTTTTGGTTTTCTTGTGATTAGGTTCAGCAGTTCTTAACATGCTGAGCATCTCAGGCAAAGGCTTGTCAAGTTCATTCATGTTGTAGTTCATGACAAATTGATTATACCCCTCCGGCAATGATTGCAGGATAAGGTCCGTTGCCAATTCTTGGCCCAGTGGAAATCCTAGTCTTTCAAGGTTCTCGACATACCCAATCATCTTGAGTACGTGAGTTCCTACAAGAGTTCCTTTTTGCATCTTGCATGCAAATAGGGCTTTAGACACCTCAAACCGCTCGTGCGTAGCTTGCCCTTGATATAGTTGCTTTAGATGCTCGACCATCTCATGTGCATTCATGTTCTCATGTTGCTTCTAAAGCTCAGAGTTCATGGTGGTAAGCATAAGGCATGATATATCAAGTGAATCATCTTGATGATTCTTGTAAGCATCCTTTTTGGCACGGGTAGTGGTAGCGGCGGGTGCTTCTGGAAGAGATTTTTCTAGGACGTACAGTTTTCATTCTTGTTTGAGGACTATCCTCAAGTTTCTGTACCAGTCCAGGAAATTAGCTCCGTTGAGCTTGTCCTTCTCAAGGTCGAATCGCAGCGAGAGAGTATTTGACGTGTTAGATGACATGGTGATCTACAACAGTAAAATTATGCAGAAATAAGTATCATATCTAATTCATTTAATTAGGCCTTTAATTAAATGATGCTCTCACTGAATCGTAGAGCTTTGGTTGGGGCTAGTCATAGAAGTAGGCAACCTCAATTTATCAACACTACTAGCTCCAAACCAAATAGCAATCATTATTCATGTGTGACAAGATCCATATTATACATCATCTTGAGTTAGCTTTGGCTATTCGCCCATGACTTGGTATAATTAGGTAGGTAACATTTTACCAATTACATCTCATGCAACTCTTTGAAACAAAGGGTCAAGATCCACATTACACATCAACTTGAGTTAGCTTTGGCTAATCTCTCAAGACATGGAATAATTGTTCTCTTACCCAATTTTTCCAACTTTTGGGATATGCCTCCAAGTTTCTCAATCTAATTGAGGGGACTTAGTTAAGTCTCAACCAAAGTTTGATAGCGGGACATCATAATTGTCCTCTCGCATTCTACCAAGATAAAATGTGTCACTTTGCTTTTGCAAACCCAACAACAAATGATCGAGGTAGTTTATGAGTACCAAACTTTGGTAGGCATATTGAGTTGACTTAATTGAGATAACTATTTATTTAATCATGCATCACATAAACACATTGCATATATCAATGTATAAGCGATAAAATGTGAGATGGTTATGGGCCGTATACTACGATCATCCCAAGCCAATGAGAAGATCGATGGTCAACTTAGGGATAACATCTTCTCCAAGTGCATCCTTCGGTCATCATGTGCGGTCGACATCCTTCTTGTAACTTCATTCTTCAATGGACACTCCACTACTCCTTTTGTACATTACAATATAGGAAAACTCGAGTTACATTCGAGTCTAAATCTATTTTACAACTAGAAAAATAGAGATAAGGCACGACACACATGTAGCGGCCCCACCTCTATGGTCCCCGCAGGCAACCCTCTAGGCTGGCGACCCTACGGTCTTCCCACTCCTGGCAGTGGGTTTTTGCCTTCCCCAGGATTCGATCTCTAGACCTCCAGTCTAAGTACTAAAGTTCCTGAATCCTGGTACCAAGTGAGCTACAACTCACTTGGTACCAGGATTCAGGAACTTTAGTACTTAGCCTGGAGGTCTAGAGTTCGAATCCTGGGGAAGGCAAAAACCCACTGCCAGGAGTGGGAAGACCGTAGGGTCGCCAGCCTAGAGGGTTGCCTGCGGGAACCATAGAGGTGGGGCCGCTACATAAAAAGGTGCCTTTTATGTAGCGGCCCCGCCTCTATGGTCTCCGTAGGCAACCCTCTAGGCCGGCGACCCTACGGTCTTCCCACCCCTGGCAATGGATTTTTGCCTTCCCCAGGATTCGAACTCTAGACCTCCAGGCTAAGTACTAAAGTTCCTGAATCCTAGTACCAATTGAGCTGAAGCTCAATTGGTATTCAGGATTCATAAAGAACTAGATTTAAGCCTGGGTCTAGGGTTCGAATCCTGGGAAGGCAAAAATCCACACCCAGGGGTGGGAAGACCTATTATGAGTAACGGCACGGTCGATGGTCGACGGTACGATGGTACGGCGGTCGTGAGGACCGGTAAATGGGCCGGTAGATGGGCCGGGTCGTTATAATAAAAAGGCGCCTTTTTATGTAGCGGTCCCGCCTCTATGCTCCCCGCAGGCAACTCTCTAGGCTGGCGGCCCTACGGTCTTCCCACCCCTGGCAATGGGTTTTTGCCTTCCCCAGGATTCAAACCCTTGACCAGGATTCAGGAACTATTGTACTTGTCCTGGAGGTCAAGGGTTAGAATCCTGGGGAAGGCAAAAACCCACTGCCAGGGGTGGGAAGACCGTAGGGCCGCCAGCCTAGAGAGTTGCCTGCGGGGACCATAGAGGCGGGGCCGCTACATAGTAACACCCCAATTTTTCGCATATGTAATGTTATGAATTCATGAAACATTATTATGAAATGTCATGATGGGCTTGGCTTAATGGGTTTTGATGTGGATTAGTGCAAAATGTGATAAAAAGAAAGTGAAGAAAGGAGGAAGCAAGGATCGAACCTTGGACCTCCTAGTTACACTAACCATGTCTTAACCAATGCACCAAGAGTGTTTCGTGTCGAGAGAATAAGAAACGTGCTAGTTAAAGCTAGGGATGTGAAGAGACATGTCCCTTCATGAGAATTGTATAAATAAGAGGGAGAGGGAGAAAGAACTTTCATTCTTCTTCATCCCCACTCTCCCCACCGAAACCTAGAAGCCCTCTTCTCCTTTTCATTTTTTTTTTGAAAATACACCCTAGGGTTCTAACCCTAGGGAATTGGAAGGAAGAAGACCCCATCCAAGGATCTTGCCCTCTACTAGGGCCAAGGGTCCTAGAGAAGTTCTAGTAAGGGGAACTCTCACTCCTCCTTCAACCAAGGGTACCCTAAGGATTTAGAGAAGGTGAATTTCAAGCGAAAGGATGTAAGTATCCCCTCGCCTGCAATGTAATTGTTGTTGCATGATTTCCTTCTTCTTTGTCCCTTGTACATGTTTCAGCCACCCCCAAGGGGGAGACCTTGGCTACTCCTTGATGCATGAGGAGACCCCTTGGGACTTAGGATATGTATAAATGTTGGTTGAATTACACTATGATGTATCCTATGCTTAGTGTATTGCATGATAGTGTATACATGGTGTTTGTATAAATGTTTGGTTGAATTACTCTATGATGTATCCTATGCTTAGTGTATTGCATGATAGTGTATACATAGTGTTTGTATAAATGTTTGGTTGAATTACTCTATGATGTATCCTATGCTTAGTATATTGCATGATAGTGTATACATGGTGTTTGTATAAATGTTTAAATGGAATGCTTGATTGGAGAACTTAACTTTCCCTAGCATGTAACTTTCGGCCTTGCATGAAACATTAGGGTTGGGAAGAATTAAATTAACCCATGAAGCATGCTACCACTTCCTATGATATTTATATGATTTATGTGACCAATCTTGTTATATATAAAGTATGTTTAAGTGGTTGAAATATGATGTATGAGCATGTCTTATAGCCCATGGGGCACCCTTATGAATTGCATATGATGTGTATGTTAATATGCTTGAAAGGATACTCCACTAAGTATGGGATCAAGAGCACCCCTTATGTTGTGTGGTGTGTCCCTAAGGGATCATGAGCACCCTTGAAGAGTGGTGTGTCCCTTGAGAGAGGATTTGGAGAACTCCTTAGCATATATGTAAAAGCATGATAAGTATTTTACTTTGAAAGTTGTGTACCTGACTCGGAAGGGGGGTCGTTAAACAAATCTGGGGTACATGTTAACTGAAGGTCATGGCTCCGGTAGGACGGAAGGGTCCTGCTCTAATGGGTTGGTGGCTCGCTACCCCAATTCATTAGGGAACGCGCTTGATGTGGTACACTACTGGGCCCGTATATGATGTTAAAGTATTTTTAAGTAATACCTTTATGGAATTGTTTTGAAAACATTTATTATATGTAAAGGGTATGCTTAAGATACTTTATACTGCTTGCTTAGAAACTTTGATGTTTAGTATGCTATGATAAACTCATGCTTATGATTCATTATGTGTACATGTTGTATTCTTCCGTATGGATTTTGCGAGTAGGACAGGATCCTTACTAAGCATTTGTGCTTACTAGTTTATGTGTTGTCTTATGCTGCAGATAAGGGTAAGGGACACTAAAACTAAAGGAAGAGGCAGGAGGGCTGAAGATGTGTGGGGTGGTGGCTCGGGAAAAAAAGATTCTTATATCTATTTTACTATGCTTATGTTGATGTTTCCTTAATAATGAATGTTAGTGATTAGGGTTGGTACTCTTGAATGTTAGTGATTACACTTGGATTTGTAGGGTTTTTCGGGCCGCGAAAACCGCTTTTTCGCGTCGCAGAAACCCCGAAAGCCCCAATAGAAAGGATCCGAGTGAAGAAAACCATTTCAAAAATTTACGAATGCTCGTTTATATGCTTCAAAACCGATCTACAACCTAGATCTATTAGAGAAGAGAAAAACTACCTTCGATGCGTGCCCCGCAATTCCCGCTCGCTCCTCGGTTGGTGTCGGATCTCAAGGATGCAAAGTAGCAACCCTCTAGAAGTATCCACACAAGCAAGAGAGTGGAGAGGAGAGCCCAAAAGTGTGCTAGCACAACTTGGGGTCTCGGCAAGATGATAGGAGAGGGAGAGCAAAACAAAACAAAACGAAGTGAGGAGAAGAATGAATCACACACCCACAAAAAACTCCTTTTGTGTGTTTTAGTGGCCGGCCATTTAATGGCCATTATTGGTCATTAAGTCGCCGGCCACCACCTTTGGTAACCCCCTATTTGAATTCAAAATTCAAATGGGGAGGTTACTTAGCCTTGATGATGATGCCAAGTCATCACTTGGTCAAGTCAAGGTGATGTGGTTTGAGTCAAGTCAAACTTGCCTCTTATGGACTTTCCATATTTAGCCAAAGTCAAACTTTGACTTCATTACTCTCTCATGATTAGATTCATCCAACACTTGGATCAAACTCGAGTCCAACTCAAGTTGTCTAATTTGAGTCAAGTCAAACTTGCCTTTTATGGACTTTCCATATTTAGCCAAAGTCAAACTTTGACTTCATTACTCTCGGTCCATCATATGGACTTATTCTCCATCTATTGCTCTATGTGTGTGACCCTATAGGTTCTTGTAACGTTGGCAATGCCCTTAAACCTATTTAAGGACATAAGCAATGAGAGGTATCTAGCAACACATCATTGCTCCCCAAGTTACAAGAATGTCGAGATCCAACATCACCATTGTGACTAATAATTGTGACCATCACAATATGTGACAACGTCCTTCTATCCTCGATATCTAGATTGATCTTTCATGAGGCATAGACCGTGTCATTCTCAAATCAATCTATATGTCTTGATCTCCAAGTAGACTCACTATAATCAAATAAGCTCAATATCTAATATTGTCTTATTTGGGCATGACCATGCACTTAGTGATCTTACTCTATCAAGAACGAAGATATCACTCCCGTCATATAGGAGGGATAGATCCCATCTACGTTACTCACATCCCTCCGCATAATTTGTTACAAACCCAGTAATCGCCTTTATAGTCCACCCAGTTACGGGTGACGTTTGACGAAGCCAAAGTACGTAACTCCTTATGTAGGGAACTATGGTAACTTCAGGTCTAGGACTATAGTCATACTAATAGTCACATGAGAAAGTATATGACACTCATATAACGATCCATGATACTTTCTCATGGCGGGCCATTCAGTATACATTCTCTAATGTATACCCATGTGTCAACTTGATATCTCATATCCATGACTTGTGAGATCAAGTCATCATGTTGACCTACATGCTAGTCTCTATGCATTAACATTGTCCTTGAATGTTAATACTTGACTAGGAATAATTAAGAGTAGTGTTCTCTATATCATCTCACTATCGATTCAACTAATCGATTGATATAGATAAGAACCTTCTACTCAACGACGTTATTATACTAAGTTATTTGGCACCAATACACATAAGTACAATAACCATAAGAAATGCCTTTATATATAAGAAATATATATACAAGAATATGATACAATGAGTCCAAAAAGTAATCATCATATGATTG
Organism: Boesenbergia rotunda; assembly: GCA_024364735.1. Taxonomy (NCBI): domain Eukaryota; kingdom Viridiplantae; phylum Streptophyta; class Magnoliopsida; order Zingiberales; family Zingiberaceae; genus Boesenbergia; species Boesenbergia rotunda. The sequence continues at coordinate 54,310 of JAGFNQ010003059.1, read as the reverse complement.
GCTCTAGGGCTCTCACTAATAATCTCCCACTAGCACTAGTGTCAATCGCTGTAGTATCTAATACCCAATGACCTAGTGTGACCATCATGTTTCATCTGTGCCAAAGCCTTGGTCAAGGGATCTGCGACGTTAGCCTCTGTGGGTACTCTGCAAATCTTCACATCTCCTCGATCGATGATCTCTCGAATGAGATGGAATCGCCGTAGTATGTGTTTGGTCCGCTGGTATGAGCGAGGTTCCTTAGCCTGCGCAATAGCTCCATTGTTGTCACAATAGAGCTCTACGGGATCAGATATGCTAGGAACCACCCCAAGCTCAGTGATGAACTTGCGGATCCAAACTGCTTCTTTTGCTGCCTCTGATGCAGCAATATACTCAGCTTCTGTTGTAGAATCTGCAACTGTGTCCTGCTTCGAACTCTTCCAGCTCACAGCTCCGCCATTCAAGCAAAACACGAACCCTGACTGCGATCTGTAATCATCCTGGTCGGTTTGGAAGCTGGCATCAGTGTAACCCTTTACAACTAGATGCTCATCGCCTCCAAATATCAAAAAATATTCCTTAGTCCTTCTCAAGTACTTAAGGATATTCTTGACCGCTATCCAGTGACGTTCACCTGGATCTGACTGGTACCTACTCATCATGCTCAAAGCATACGAGACATCAGGACGAGTACATAACATGGCGTACATGATGGATCCTATGGCAGAAGCATAAGGGATCTTATCCATGCGGTCTCTCTCCTCTCTAGAAGAGGGACTCTGAGTCTTCGAAAGACTCATACCATGTGACATTGGCAGAATTCCTCTCTTGGAATTCTGCATGGCAAAACGGTGTAATACCGTATTGATGTATGTACTCTGACTTAGGCCAAGCAATCTCTTAGATCTATCTCTATAGATCTTAATGCCTAGAATGCAGGCTGCTTCACCTAAGTCCTTCATTGCGAAACAAGTCCCCAACCAAGTCTTCACAGACTGTAGCGAAGGGATGTTGTTCCCAATGAGTAGTATGTCATCCACATACAAGACTAGGAAGACTACTGTGCTCCCACTAACCATCTTGTAGACACAAGGTTCATCTTCGTTCTTGATGAAACCAAGATGTTTGATCGCATCATCGAATCGAAGATTCCAGCTCCGAGAAGCTTGCTTTAGACCATAAATGACCCTATGCAGCTTGCATACTCTGCCAGTATGTTGTGGATCTACAAAACCCTCAGGCTTTGTCATGTACACATCCTCGAGGAGGTTTCCATTCAAAAACGCTATCTTGACATCCATCTGCTAGATCTCATAATCGTGGTAGGCTGCAATAGCAAGCATGATCCGAATGGACTTAAACATCGCTACTGGAGAAAAAGTTTCATCATAGTCAATACCATGAATTTGCTTGAAACCTTTAGCTACCAGTCTACCCTTATAGGTATGAGTAAGTCCATCCATGTTAGGCTTTCTCTTAAAGACCCACTTACACCCAATGGGTTTGACCCCTTCAGGTGGATCAACCAAGGTCCAAACTTGGTTAGTGTACATGGATTCCATTTCGGATCTCATGGCTTCCAGCCATGACTCAGAATCTGGGCTCATCACAGCTTCCTGATAGGTGGTAGGCTCATTCTCAATGATCATAACGTCATCATGGTCAGGCAAGAGAAATGAATATCTCTCAGGCTGACGACGTACCCTATCAGACCTGCGAAGAGGTAGGTCTACCTGAACAGGTTGTTGTTCCATAACTTCTTGTGTAACAATCTCATCCACAACTTCTTGTGGTTCCTATTCAGTATCCATCAAGGGCTCGGTGCTATGGTCGTTGTCTTGAACTTCTTCAAGATAAAACGAACTCCCACTAGTCTTTCTAGAAACAAAGTCCCTTTCTAGAAAGACCCCAGTCTTAGCAACAAACACTTTGTGTTGACTGGGAATGTAGAAGTAATATCCCTTAGTTTCCTTGGGATATCCCACGAAATAGCACTTATCGGACTTGGGTCCCAGTTTGTCTGAGACTTGACGTCTAACGTAAGCCTCACAACCCCAAACCCTCATGAAAGACATCTTGGGACTCCTCCCAGTCCATATCGTATATGGTGTCTTTATGACCGCCTTTGATGGAACACGGTTAAGTGTGAACGCTGCCGTGTCTAGAGCATATCCCTAAAAGGATATAGGAAGATCTGCGTGACTCATCATAGATCGTACCATATCTAATAAGGTACGATTCCTCCTTTCGGATACACCATTCCACTGTGGTGTCCCAGGAGGAGTGAGTTGAGATAGAATCCCACACTCAGCTAAATAGTCACGAAACTCATGGCTCAAGTATTCTCCACCTCGATCTGATCGAAGTATTTTAATACTCTTGCCGAGTTGGTTTTGTACTTCATTTCTGAATTCTTTGAACTTTTCAAAGGACTCGGACTTATGTGTCATCAAGTACACATATCCATATCTACTAAAATCATCAGTAAATGTGATGAAGTATCTATAACCACCTCGAGCAGCAACATTGAAAGGGCCACATACATCAGAATGTATGATTCCTAACAAATCTGTTGCCCTCTCGCTATGTCCACTAAAGGGAGTCTTAGTCATCTTGCCTAGAAGGCATGACTCGCATGTCTCATATGATTCAAAATCAAATGAATCCAGCAATCCATCCTTATGGAGCTGGGACAAGCGACTCTCATTTATGTGGCCTAAGCGACAGTGCCAGAGATATGTTGGGTTCAACTCATTTGATCTCAACCTCTTGGTACTTACATTATAGATAGGGCGTTCTAAGTCTAGAATGTAGAGTCCGTTGATAAGATCTACACTACAATAGAACATTTCATTTAAATAGACTGAACAACATTTGTTCTTAATTATAAATGAGAAGCCTTTCTTGTCTAGACAAGAAACAGAAATTATGTTCTTAGTAAGTGCAGGTACATAACAACAATCATCTAGTTCCAGTACAAGCCCAGAGGGCA
>JAGFNQ010003059.1:0-49866 GCA_024364735.1 Boesenbergia rotunda | reverse complement strand
GCTCAAGACTATTTAAAACGGTGATTTTGTCCTACCCTTTCCAACTATTGGAATACGCTTATAGCTTTACTCGATCCAATTGAGTTAACTAGTTACTCAATCTGATTGAGCTCGATCTAACCCGAGCCGTGATAGGCGGGACCAAGGTTGTCCCTCCGCATCCTACCAAGATTAAATGTGTTGCTCTGCTTTGGCAGAATCGACAAGCGCATATGATCGAGGTAGTGATGGGTATCAGGACCCGGTAGGCGCTTACGAGTTGATTCGATTTTAGATCTAATCTAATCGAGGATGTGCATCACATCTAGGCATTTATGAAATCTAATTTAATCCTAAATGTGTATTAAGTGCACATCAAAATGTGGTTCCCACATTACTTGTGCATCTCATACACTTAAGTTTATTTTTACTATTCTACATTATCATGCATCATATACATCACAAGCATAGCAATAATAAAAATAAACATAAGTGACTTGGTCATGGCCCTGCTAAGACCCTCTCAAGCCAATGAGAGGATCCGATGGTCAACCTAGGTCTAGCGGCTTCTCCAAGCGCTTCCTCTTGACCGTCTTGGTGTTGTCGGCTAGTTCTCCCGAGTCCAAGTTCTCCGGAATTTCCGTCGTCTTCACTTTTGTACATTACAAATTTTTATACTCGAGTTACATTCGAGTCTAAATATGAAATACAACAGAAATAAAATATTAAAAGCCGACACGCATGTCGCAAACACAATACAACATGCACATGTACAAAAACGGCGCGCAGGCCGTATTATGAATTACAACACAATTTTAATCTTATTAAAAATTGGGTTTTGGGCCATGACCATCACACTACTGTACATAATTCAAAATTATGTAATTTTACAGATTTTATATAATTTTTCTACTGATTTTTAGAATTTTTCGAGTCACAACTCCGCGGCGGTCCCGGTAAGCGGGTTTCGGGCGTAATCGCGAGACAAGGCCGCTTGCGGGGTTAGCGGCAGCACCCCTACTCGTGAAATAACCTTCACGAGTGTCTTCTTGCGATTATACAGTGCCTTTACCCGCTGTCCCAAAATCCATTTGGGCGAAATTTGCCGTTTCGGAGAAGTTTTTCTCGGTGGCAAAGTCTATAAGTGCTTCGCACTCGTCGCTTTGCCTCTACGAGGAAAAATACTCAAAAATCCTAAAATTTAGAAAAATTACAGAAGCATAGAATTATCTAAATTTTGTATCTAATACAAAAAAATAAAAACCAAAACGAGCACAAGCTTCGCTCGTGGCTCTGATACCACTGTAGGGTTTTTCGGGCCGTGAAAACCGCTTTTTCGCATCGCGGAAACCCTGAAAGCCCCAATAGAAAGGATCCGAGCGAAGAAAACCATTTCAAAATTTACGAGTGCTCGTTTACATGCTTCAAAACCGATCTACAACCTAGATCTATTAGAGAAGAGAAAACTACCTTCGATGCGTGCCCCGCAATTCCCGCTCGCTCCTCGGTTGGTGTCGGATCTCAAGGATGCAAAGTAGCAACCCTCTAGAAGTATCCACACAAGCAAGAGAGTGGAGAGGAGAGCCCAAAAGTGTGCTAGCACTACTTGGGGTCTCGGCAAGATGAAAGGAGAGGGAGAGTAAAACAAAACAAAACCAAGTGAGGAGAAGAATCAATCACACACACACACAAAAACTCCTTTTGTTTGTTTAAGTGGCCGGCCACTTAATGGCAATTATTGGCCATTAAGTGGCCGGCCACCACCTTGGGTAACCCCCTATTTGAATTCAAAATTCAAATGGGGAGGTTACTTAGCCTTGATGATGATGCCAAGTCATCACTTGGTCAAGTCAAGGTGATGTGGCTTGAGTCAAATCAAACTTGCCTCTTATGGACTTTCCATATTTAGCCAAAGTCAAACTTTGACTTCATTATTCTCCCATGATTAGATTCATCCAACACTTGGATCAAACTCGAGTCCAACTCAAGTTGTCTAATTTGAGTCAAGTCAAACTTGCCTTTTATGGACTTTCCATATTTAGCCAAAGTCAAACTTTGACTTCATTACTCTCGGTCCATCATATGGACTTATTCTCCATCTATTGCTCTATGTGCGTGACCCTATAGGTTCTTGTAACGTTGGCAATGCCCTTAAACCTATTTAAGGACATAAGCAATGAGAGGTATCTAGCAACACATCATTGCTACCTAAGTTACAAGAATGTCGAGATCCAACATCACCATTGTGACTACGATCCAACATCACCATTGTGACTAATAATTGTGACCATCACAATATGTGACAACGTCCTTCTATCCTCGATATCTAGATTGATCTTTCATGAGGCATAGACCGTGTCATCCTCAAATCAATCTATATGTCTTGATCTCCAAGTAGACTCAGTATAATCAAATAAGCTCAATATCTAATATTGTCTTATTTGGGCATGGTCATGCACTTAGTGGTCTTACTCTATCAAGAACGAAGATATCACTCCCGTCATATAGGAGGGATAGATCCCATCTACGTTACTCACATCCCTCCGCATAATTTGTTACAAACCCAGTAATCGCCTTTATAGTCCACCCAGTTACGGGTGACGTTTGACGAAGCCAAAGTACGTAACTCCTTATGTATGGAACTATGGTAACTTCAGGTCTAGGACTATAGTCATACTAATAGTCACATGAGAAAGTATATGACACTCATATAACGATTCATGATACATTCTCATGGCGGGCCATTCAGTATACATTCTCTAATGTATACCCATGTGTCAACTTGATATCTCATATCCATGACTTGTGAGATCAAGTCATCATGTTGACCTACATGCTAGTCTCTATGCATTAACATTATCCTTGAATGTTAATACTTGACTATGAATAATTAAGAGTAGTGTTCTCTATATCATCTCACTATCGATTCAACTAATCGATTGATATAGATAAGAACCTTCTACTCAAGGACATTATTATACTAAGTTATTTGGCACCAATACACATAAGTACAATAACCATAAGAAATGCCTTTATATATAAGAAATATATATACAAGAATATGATACAATGAGTCCAAAAAGTAATCATCATATGATTGGCTCTAGGGCTCTCACTAACAACTTGCCCCCCGATTTGTCTCCTAACGTGGTTTCGCTCCCAGATCTGTGCAGGAACTTGCCCTCCGTGACTGACCAGCTTTTCAAGTGAGGCCGGTGTTTTTGCGTCTTTTGTTTCTTTGTGCACGGAGGATATCCTGCCCTGATTTTTGTAAGGCGCGCGCGCCCCTGAATGTGATGTTTTCCTTTCCTACTTGCTTGAGTAACGACGCCCTCATTGACGCGTGTGATCCTGCTCCGCGGGCCGGAGGTCTCCCTGTCTAGTGTTTGTTTGAAAGGGTCTCCGGTATGTGGGGAAGGCGTTCGGGACCCAGGTTGGTGTTTCATCGTGAGGAACTGATCCCTTAACCAGCGCTTGTGGTGGGGGGTCCTAGAGGCAGGTGGCCTACGGGAGTCCTACTTTCCCGGCCGAGCAGTCCGGGGGAGCGTGGGTCGCCACGCATCGGCTTGGAGCTCGGGCCGAGGACTTTGCTGACGCTGATCCGTGATGAGTATGGCCTCTTGGCCGAGTGGGACCCGAGGGGCGTGGGCTGCCACGCGTCCGCTCGGGGCTCGGGCCAGGCGATCTGTGGGAGCTGGCCCATGAGAAGTGTAGCCATCTGGCCGAGTGGGACCCAAGGAGCGTGGGCCACCACGCGTCCGCTCGGGGCTCGGGCCAGGTGATCTGCGAGAGCTGGCCCGTGAGAAGTGCAGCCCTTTGGCTGAGTAATCAGGTTAGCGATCGTTCCCTGTATCCTTTGGGTATCAAATCCATTTAGGGCTACGTGTCCCGCGACTGTGGGCCCTCCAGGTGTCGGCGTATCGCTTCCCTGTCTTGGTCAATGAGCCGATACTTCCCTGCCTTTTCATATTTCCTGTCCTTGCCTTTATGCCCATCCGTAGGATCGGCCATCCTCTACGGTTATTCCTCCAACGGTTGTGATCAGTGACCACCTTCTCTATATAGGCTCCAGTAGCTATCGCCTTCATCTCTGTTTTCGTCTCTTCCTCTCCCCTCGCCTCTTGTTTACCTCGGTGCCCTAACGCCCTTTTCAGAATGATGCGGGACTTCCTCATGAAGGAGGCCCAAGAGAGGTCGGCCAGATATAAGGCGACGATGGTCACCCTTCTTTCGGAGCCTATCCGCGTCCCCTCTAATGCTGCTCCGTCAGTCACCCCGGCGTCTCCTTCCCCGACGACTAGCCCTACCGTCGTCCTACCCAGGGACAAGGGCGACGCGTCAGGAGAGGAGGCGGTGGACTCCAATATCGAGATTTTGCCCTCGGATCCTTTCGCTCAGGGGCCTGAGCCTCTCCCGGAGTATTCCCACACCGGCTCATCTCCCTCCGGTGCTGTTTCTGCCCTCCCCCAGGAGGTTCTTTCCCCTTCGGCCGTGGCGAACTCCCCTTCTCCATCGGTTATGGTGTCTGCGGTCCAGTTACCTCTCGATACCGGGAACGTCTTGCCCGCTTCCCCTGCACTTCCACTTGCTTCTCTCCATGATTCGCTGGACCAACCTATCCCCGTCCTTCCGCCTGGAGCTCCGGCCTCCCGGGTGTCCACGTCGCTTGCCTCTGTTGACTTGGCGGGCGGTGTGTCCACTGCCCCTTCTGCTTCCCTTCCTAGCCGGGCTCCGGATCTTCGCCCAATCCATCTGGTTCTTCCTTCGCGAGCAGATCCCTCTGCTGCTTTCAAAGTTTTGGACCCCGAACCGCTAGGCTCGGCTAGGGTGGTTCACTTGCACGCTCCTCTGAGCGACTACATCTATCAAGGTCTTTGGTCCTTCGACCATCCGGATCCGATCGACCGCGTTGATAGCTTAGTTGCGGATGCTTGTCGGGTACATTTGTCCGCTAGCCCCTGTTCGTTTGGTTTTCCCGAATTAACCCCCTGTCTTCTTTGCAGTTGACTGGGGCCCTATATGATATGGGTGTTTCTTTTTCCGCCCAGAACCGATCCCTCCGTCAGTTGGAGTCCCGTCGGGAGGCGCTAGAAAGCCAGCTTCGCTGTACCTGGCCATTGCCAAATGACGGAGGCTGGGATGCGTTGCGCTCCGAGAACGCAGCCTTACGAGGACGAGCTGCCCCCGTCGAGGCGTAGCTGCGAGATCTCTCGACAGGGCTGAGCGCAGCTCGATCTTCTGAGGCTCAGCTGCGTCAGCAGCTGGCTTATCTGGAGCAAAGAGAGCATCAGGCTCGGACTCGGGAGCTTAGAGCAAATGCTGAGATGGTCGAGGCTCAGGCAGCTCTTTTGGAGGCCAACCAATCCGCTGCCACTCTTCTCACCGCTCTGAAGGCCAGGGAGGCGGAGCTGGCTGCTTGCAAGGGCGACCTTGCGCGAATGCGCGAGCGCAACGAGGCTCGAGAGACCTAGGCACAACCAACTCCAGATGGGAGCGATAAGGCGACAATCGGAGTCTCGTCGCCGCCCTTGGGGTCTACCTTGTAGGCGTAGGTCCTATAATTGTGTGTCTGTTTTCCCCCTATCTTGTGATGTAGGCGAGGGCCGCCTGGTTTGTTATGGACGTTGCCTTTCTTTTATCTCTTCTTCACTCCTCTGCTTCTATTTTCGTGTGTGTCAGTTAAAAAGCCGATGACGGGACCGACCACCTCTTTTCTGTAGGGGAAACGACATTTCCTGGGTTGAGGCCGCGGTTCTCCGCTCGCAGATGCCCTAACTTGTGGGGTTTAGCCGTTCGTGGACGGTCCGTGAACTCAGGATGGTGCGTCGGGTGGGGGTCCCACCCCCTGCCCGGGGGCCAAATCAATGACTAATTAAGAGGGAAGCCTGAATGTGCTTGCTAGGAGCCTCGACGGCCATCGCGGCTGGATTTAGGAGTTAACTCGGGTAGGTATTCCAAGGGAGCGGCTCCCCTGCCAAGGAGTGTAGAGGAAGGGCTATGCCTAGGGCAACAAGGGGGCCACTTGGTCGGGTAACCCCTCGGGCTACGTGGATCGTTATGAACCTGCCGAGAGCCGATCCGACGGACGGGCTTGCGTAGAGCAAGAAAGATGCCGCTCGGTCGGGTAACCCCTCGGGCTGCATGGATCATTATGAGCCTGCTCGGGAGCCGATCTGAGGGACGGGCTTGCGTAGAGCAAGAAGGAAGCCGCTCGGTCGGGTGACCCCTCGGGCTGCATGGATCATTATGAGCCTGCCCGAGAGCCGATCCGAGGGACGGACTTGCGTAGAGCAAGAAGGAAGCCGCTCGGTCGGGTAACCCCTCCGGCTGCATGGATCATTATGAGCCTGCCCGAGAGCCGATCCGAGGGACGGGCTTGCGCGTGAAGCCGGTGCTTCCCGGTCGTGGGCTCCCCCAGGAGCGTGGGTCGCCACGCGCCGCCTGAGAGCCTCGCCGACGCTTCCCGGTCGAGGGCATCCCAGGGAGCGTGGGCCGCCACGCGCCGCCTGAGAGCCTCGCCGAGGCTTCCCGGTCAAGGGCATCCCAGGGAGCGTGGGACGCCACGCGCCGCCTGAGAGCCTCGCCGAGGCTTCCCGGCCGAGGGCATCCCAGGGAGCGTGGGCCGCCACGCGCCGCCTGAGAGCCTCGCCGAGGCTTCCCGGCCGAGGGCATCCCAGGGTGTAACGCCCGCCCTTATATCTACTCACGGGACGGGGTTACGTACTAGTCATTCATTCATATAATAAAAATTTAACATATAATAAATACAAGGGCGCAAGGACTAAGTGCTAAGCATGCTTGTCTAAAACTATCAAGTGATATTTACAAGTGCTAAGCATGCTAGTCAGTACAAGTCAATCAAATATCCTGCTTGAATCATTAGAACATCATTGAAATATTTTAATCAAGAGTTATTCTATAACATGATAGGTTCAAATATTATTTCAAGCTCACAACATAACCAAACAAAATCAAGTATATGAGAATTCTAAGTGTAATCATTATCACGCAATATCAAACCTAATCACTAACATTCATTGTTGAAGAAAACATCATCCTAAACATAGTAATGTAGATATAAAGATCTTTCTTTCCCGAGCCACCACCCCACACATCTTCAGCCTCCTGCCTCATCCTTTAGTTTAAGTGTTCCTTACCCTTATCTGTAGCATAAGACAACACATAAACTAGTAAGCACAATTGCTTAGTAAGGATCCTGTCCTACTCGTAAAATCCATACGAAAGAATATAACATGCACACATAATAAATCATAAGCATGAGTTCATCAAAGCATACTAAACATCAAAGTTTCTAAGCATGTAGTATAAAGTATCTAAAGCATACCCTTCACATATAATAAATGCTTTCAATGAATGTTTTCAAAACAATTCCATAAAGGTATTACTTAAAAATACATCCATATCATATAGGGCACAGTTGTGTACCACATATTACGCGTACATATTGCGCGTTCCCTAATGAATTGGGATAGCGAGCCACCAACCAATTAGAGCAGGACCCTTCCGTCCTACCGGAGCCATGACCTTACGTTAACATGCACCCCGGATTTGTTTAACGACCCCCTTCTGAGTCGGGTACACAACTTTCAAAGTAAAATACTTATCATGCTTTTACATATATGCTAAGGAGTACTCCAAATCCACTCTTAAGGGACACACCACTCTTCAAGGGTGCTCATGATCCCATAGGGACACACCACACAACATAAGGGGTACTCTTGATCCCATACTTAGTCGAGTATCCTTTCAAGCATTTTAACATACATATCACATGCAATTTCATAAGGGTGCCCCATGGGCTATAAGGCATGCTCATACATATATCATATTTCAACCACTTAAACATACTTATATATGACAAAATTGGTCACATCAATCATATTCATATCATAACATGCTTCATGGTTTAATTTAACCCTTCCTAACCCTAAACCTAGGGTTTGGCCGAAAATCAAAGATAGGGTAGCTTAGATTTTTTTTTACATCAAACATCCCATACAAGCATCATATATATATACATCATGTATCATACTAAGCATAGCATACATCATGGAGTAATCAACCTTCACAACCCTAATGCTCATGCCTTGGCCGAATATCACATGCTTGGAACATTAAGATTTCCAATCAAGCATTCCATTTAAACATCACATGCATATACATATCATCTTACTAAACATAATCATGTCTCGTAGGGTAGTTTAACCTTCACAATCTCTAATGTTCATGCCTTGGCCGAATATCACATGCTAGGGAACCTTAAGATTTCCAATCAAGCATTTCATTTAGACATCACATGCATATACATATCATCTTACTAAACATAATCATGTCTCGTAGGGTAGTTTAACCTTCACATACATATCATGCAACATATTAAGCCTAGAATACATCCTAGAATAATCATGCACCCTAAACCCTAATTTTTCTAGGGTTGGCCGAAAGTCAAGGGTAGGGGAACTAGGGTTCTTGGACTTAGGTTTCACACAAACATTTACACAAACACTTTGTCTACACTACTAAACATGGATACATCACAGGAAATCATACAACCCTAAACCCTCCTTGCTTCATGTTTTGGCCGAAACCTTATAGGGTGTTCCACCCTAATTTTTGTCACCACAACATGTAGAAAAACAACATATAAGTATACCCTAAATTCCAAGGGGTCTTCCCATGCAACAAGGAGTAACCAAAGCCTCCTCTTTGAGGTTGGCCGAAACCTACACAAGGGTGAAACCCTAAAGTTTTGTTCATAACATCATGAAGGGAACAACATACACATATACCCTAAGTTCCAAGGGGTCTTCTCATGTATCAAGAAGTAACCAAGGCCTTCCCCTAAGGGGTGGCCGAAACTTACACAAGGGCTTTTCTTTTTTTTTCGAAAACAAGAAGAACAAAAGAATCATGCACAACCATTACACTGCAGGCGAGGGAATACTTACATCCTTTCGCTTGAATTTCCCTTAGAGTACCATTGGTTGAAGTTAGAGTGAGAGTTTCCTTACTAGCACTTCACTAGAACCTTTGGCCCTTGTAGAGGGCAAGATCCTTGGATGGGATCTTCTTCCTTCAAAATTCCCTAGGGTTAGAACCCTAGGGTGAAATTTCGAAACATAAAAAGGGGAGAAGAGGATGAATTTTCGGTGGGGAGAGTGAGGAAGAAGAAGAGAGGAAGTTATTCCAATCTCTCCTTCTCTTATTTATACTTTTCTCATGAAGGGACATGTCTCTTCACTTCCCTAGCTTTAACAAGCATGTTTCTTATTCTCTCAACATGAAACATGGCTTGGTGCAATGGTTAAGACATTGTTAGTGCAACTAGGAGGTTCAAGGTTCAATCCTTGCTTCCTCCTTTCTACATCTTTTTATCACATTTTGCACTAATCCACATCCAAGCCCATTAAGCCAAGCCCATCATGAAATTTCATAATAATAATGTTTCATGAATTCATAATATTTCACATGGGAAAATTTTGGGGTGTTACAATCCTCCATCCCTTATAAAAAGTTCGTCCCGAACTTTAAAATAATTCCGAATATTTTAATCGTATTGCCTCCTCTCGTTCCCAGGTGGCTTCTTCGAATTGCTCGTTCCGCCACAGAACCTTTACTAAGGGCACTTCCTTGTTCCTTAGCTTTTTAACTTCCCGATCTAGGATCTGAATAGGTCGGCGTTCGGAACTTAGGTTCTCCTGGTCTTGTACTGGTTAGGGCTCTATCATTTGATTCACATCAGAGGTACATTTCCTGAGCATTGATACATGGAAGACATTGTGGATAGCCGACATTTCTGGCGGTAACTCCAGTTCGTAGGCCACTTTGCCTACCCGTTTCAGGATCTGATATGGTCCCACATATCTCGGACTCAGTTTCCCTCTCTTCCCGAATCTCTTCACTCCTTTCATAGGAGCCACCTTAAGGAATACTGAATCCCGAACTTCAAACTCTAGCGGTCTGCGTCGCTTATCAGCGTAGATTTTCTGCCGACTCTGAGCAGTCTCTATCCTCTGGCGGATATTCTTTATAGCCTGAGTGGTTTCATCTATAATATCAGTCTGGAGTCCCATCTCCTTCTTTTCACCACTCTCAAGCCAGCATATAGGAGATCGGCATTTCCTTCCGTATAGCGCTTCGTACGGTGCCATCCCGATAGTAGCCTGATAACTGTTGTTATAAGCAAACTCTGCCAGGCTCAGGTATCGACACCAGCTTCCCTTGAAGTCCAAGGCACAAGCTCGTAACATGTCCTCTAATATCTGATTTACTCTTTCAGTCTGCCCGTCAGTCTGGGGGTGAAAGGCAGTACTGAATTTCAGCTTCGTGCCAATAGCCTTCTGCACGTGTCCCCAAAAATCTGAAGTAAATCGACCATCTCGATCCGAGATGATGGTCTTGGGAACCCCGTGTAGTCGGACAATTTCCTTGACGTACAGTTGAGCCAGCTGCTCTACTGAGTGGGTCATCCTGATAGCCAGAAAGTGGGCAGACTTGGTGAGTCTGTCCACAATAACCCATATACCATCATATCCGTTCGTCGTTCTAGGCAACCCAGAGATGAAATCCATAGAGATGTCTTCCCATTTCCACTCGGGAATTGATAGAGGTTGCAGAACTCCTCCAGGCCTCTGGTGTTCTGCTTTGACCCTCTGGCAGGTCAAACACATACTAATATAGTGGGCTACATCTCGCTTCATACCGGACCACCAAAACTTGCTCTTCAGATCTTGATACATCTTGGTAGACCCAGGATGCATCGCATAAGGTGTTTCGTGAGCTTCCTCAAGGATTCTTGTCCGTAAGTCGGAGTCGTCAGGAACACATAATCGATCCCGAAGATATAAAACTCCACTGTCCGAAATCCTAAATCCATCGTCCTTGCCTTCGAGGACCTCTTGCTTGATTCTCGAAGACTCGGATCATGATTCTGCTTTTCCAGAATATCGTCGAATAATGTCGGCGCAATCATCAGGGTGGACAACTGTCCTGATATGATTTCAATCCCGTAATTCATAATTTCTTCCCCTAAGGGTTGTGACAAAGCTGATAAAGACATCAAAGCAGCACATGATTTTCTACTGAGAGCATCGGCTACCTTGTTGGCTTTTCCCGGATGGTACAGGATCTCACAGTCATAATCCTTGACCAATTCTAGCCATCTGCGCTGTCTCATATTCAGATCTTTCTGGGTGAAGAAATATCGCAGACTCTGGTGATCTGTATAAACTTTACACTGAGTTCCATATAGATAGTGCCTCCATATTCTCAGTGCAAAGACCACCGCTGCTAGTTCCAAGTCATGGGTAGGATAGTTTCTTCATGTTCCTTCAGTTGCCTAGAGGCATAGGCAATTACCCTCCCATTTTGCATAAGCACAGCTCCGAGTCCAAGTTTGGATGCGCCGCTGTACATATCGAAACCCATATCGCTCTCTGGAAGAGTCAATATTGGAGCGCTAGTCAGTCTCCTTTTCAGTTCAGTAAAGCTCTTCTCACATTCATCGGTCCATACATATTTCTTGTCTTTCTTTGTAAGAGCTGTCATAGGGGCTGCAATCCGAGAGAAGTTCTCTACGAATTTTCTGTAATAGCCTGCTAGCCCGAGGAAACTTCTGATTTCGCTGGAATTTTTGGGTCTAGTCCAGTTACTCACAGCTTCAATTTTAATTGGGTCCACCATTACTCCTTCCTTGGAGATAACATGTCCCAAGAATGATACTTGATCGAGCCAGAACTCGCATTTGGAAAATTTAGCATACAGTTATTCCTTCTGAAGAATCTGTAGTACTATACTTAGATGCTCAACATGTTCTTCGGGAGTTCTCGAATATATAAGGATATCGTCGATAAAGACGATCACAAATCTGTCGAGGAATGCTGAGAATACCCGATTCATTAAATCCCTAAACATAGCTGGCGCATTGGTAACTCCAAATGGCATAACTACGAACTCATAATGTCCGTATCTGGTTCGGAAAGCCGTCTTCGGTATATCCTCCTTTTTCACCCTAACTTGGTGATAACCAGATCTCAGGTCAATCTTAGAGAAAACCGTGGCTCCCTTCAGTTGATCGAACAGGTCATCTATCCTGGGTAGAGGGTACCTGTTCTTGATAGTCACGTTGTTCAGCGCTCGATAGTCGATACATTCGCATCGACCCATCCTTCTTTTTCACGAACAGTACGGGAGCTCCCCAGGGAGAATGACTAGGGCGAATGAGTCCCTTGTCAAGCAGCTTCTGTAACTGTCCTTGTAATTCTTTTAATTCTGTCGGCGCCATACGGTACGGTGCCTTAGAAATGGGGTTAGTACCAGGAACCAACTCAATTGCAAATTCTATATCTCTTTCAGGTGCTAACCCTGGTAAGTCATCGGGAAATACCTCTGGGTAATTGCATACGACTTTGACGTCTTCTAGGTTCAGGCCCTCTGTAGGACTGGTATCAACCACATGAGCTAGAAATCCAGAGCATCCCTTTTCTAACATCTTCCTTGCTTTCAGAGCCGACAAGAATTTGCTTGTCCTCTTCTTCGGCTCTCTGATAAATTCGAATAGAATTTCCGCCTCAGGTCGGAAGATAACCCTTCGTTTACGTCACTCAATAGAGGCGTCATATTTGTTCAAGAAATCCATGCACAATATCACATCATAATCTGACATATCAAGCACTATCAGATCGCAGTAGAGTTCCCTATTTGCGATTCTGATTGGTGCGGCACGTAGCATTTGGGTAGAGGGCATCACCTCACCCGAGGGCAGTATTGTCATAAATTTGCAGTCTAGATCTTGCAGTGACATATCATTTCTTTTGGCATATTGCATAGAGATAAACAAATATGTTTCCCCAGTGTCAAATAAAGCAGTATCGGACTCGAAGTCCTTCCACTTCATCTGGTTCACTGACCTTCTAGCTTTTACCCGTTCCCACCACATCCTGGCGTCGCCAGTGAGGCAGAACGAGACACATTTAATTTTCTCATGTTCGGGCCAGTCTAATAATTCCACTGTGCTCTCAACTACCTTGAGCCAGGCCTGGGCGTCCCAGGGCTCGCAGGTGCCCGAGAACTTTTCCGGCTTCAGTCTCTGCCACTGAATCAGATAGGCCTCCTGTCGGACTCCTCGGACCGGAGTGTCCGGGGGTGCCTGTGCAGTTGGAGGCTCAGTAGGCATCACATTCTGACTTCCCTGCGGGGTTGTGGTGTTCCCCTGCTAGATCATCAGAGTGTTTATTATCTGCTGTTGTTCGGTGACCTAACGCTGCAGATCTGTGATCACTTGCATCATATCAGGTGGGGGTGCGGTCTCATCACCCCGATTGCTACGTCTTCTAACCATATCTATCGTACAGGTGATAAATAAACTAATGTGAGAATTAATACTACTTTCTCTTGTTATGCAAGCATAAATCATCTCTATATAATCATTACTGTACATAAAATAAAGTAAAGCGATGTTAGGATCTCTTACTTGGAAGCGGCAGGATGAAGCTTGATGTGTGTGTGGTGGAGGGGAAACCTCGCTCTGATACCAACCTGTAACGCCCGCCCTTATATCTACTCTCGGGGCGGGGTTACGTACTAGTCATTCATTCATATAATAAAAATTTAACATATAATAAATACAAGGGCGCAAGGACTAAGTGCTAAGCATGCTTGTCTAAAACTATCAAGTGATATTTACAAGTGCTAAGCATGCTAGTCAGTACATGTCAATCAAATATCCTGCTTGAATCATTAGAACATCATTGAAATATTTTAATCAAGAGTTATTCAATAACATGATAGATTCACATATTATTTCAAGCTCACAACATAACCAAACAAAATCAAGTATATGAGAATTCTAAGTGTAATCATTATCATGCAATATCAAACCTAATCATTAACATTCATTGTTGAAGAAAACATCATCCTAAACATAGTAATGTAGATATAAAGATTTTGCTTTCTCGAGCCACCACCCCACACAACTTCAGCCTCCTGCCTCTTCCTTTAGTTTAAGAGTTCCTTACCCTTATCTGCAGCACAAGACAACACATAAACTAGTAAGCATAATTTCTTAGTAAGGATCCTGTCCTACTCGCAAAATCCATACGAAAGAATACAACATGTACACATAATAAATCATAAGCATGAGTTCATCAAAGCATACTAAACATCAATGTTTCTAAGCATGCAGTATAAAGTACCTTAAGCATACCCTTCACATATAATAAATGTTTTCAATGAATGTTTTCAAAACAATTCCATAAAGGTATTACTTAAAAATACATCCATATCATATAGGGCCCAGTTGTGTACCACATATTGCGCGTACATATTGCGCGTTCCCTAATGAATTGGGGTAGCGAGCCACCAACCAATTAGAGCAGGACCCTTCCGTCCTACCGGAGCCATGACCTTACGTTAACATGCACCCCGGATTTGTTTAACGGCCCCCTTCCGAGTCAGGTACATAACTTTCAAAGTAAAATATTTATCATGCTTTTACATATATGCAAAGGAGTACTCCAAATCCACTCTTAAGGTACACACCACTCTTCAAGGGTGCTCATGATCCCATAGGGATACACCACACAACATAAGGGGTGCTCTTGATCCCATACTTAGTAGAGTATCCTTTCAAGCATTTTAACATACATATCACATGCAATTTCATAAGGGTGCCCCATGGGCTATAAGGCATGCTCATACATACATCATATTTCAACCACTTAAACATACTTATATATGACAAAATTGGTCACATCAATCATATTCATATCATAACATACTTCATGGTTTAATTTAACCCTTCCTAACCCTAAACCTAGGGTTTGGCCGAAAATCAAAGGTAGGGTAGCTTAGATTTTTTTTTTGACATCAAACATCTCATATAAGCATCATATATATATACATCATGTATCATACTAAGCATAGCATACATCATGGAGTAATCAACCTTCACAACCCTAATGCTCATGCCTTGGCCGAATATCACATGCTAGGGACATTAAGATTTCCAATCAAGCATTCCATTTAAACATCACATGCATATACATATCATCTTACTAAACATAATCATGTCTCGTAGGATAGTTTAACCTTCACAATCCCTAATGTTCATGCCTTGGCCGAATATCACATGCTAGGGAACCTTAAGATTTCCAATCAAGCATTTCATTTAGACATCACATGCATATACATATCATCTTACTAAACATAATCATGTCTCGTAGGGTAGTTTAACCTTCACATACATATCATGCAACATATTAAGCCTAGAATACATCCTAGAATAATCATGCACCCTAAACCCTAATTTTTCTAGGGGTGGCCGAAAGTCAAGGGTAGGGGAACTAGGGTTCTTGGACTTAGGTTTCACACAAACATTTACACAAACACTTTGTCTACACTACTAAACATGGATACATCATAGGAAATCATACAACCCTAAACCCTCCTTGCTTCATGTTTTGGCCGAAACCTTATAGGGTGTTCCACCCTAATTTTTGTCACCACAACATGTAGAAAAACAACATATAAGTATACCCTAAATTCCAAGGGATCTTCCCATGCAACAAGGAGTAACCAAAGCCTCCTCTTTGAGGTTGGCCGAAACCTACACAAGGGTGAAACCCTAAAGTTTTGTTCATAACATCATGAAGGGAACAACATACACATATACCCTAAGTTCCAAGGGGTCTTCTCATGTATCAAGAAGTAACCAAGGCCTTCCCCTAAGGGGTGGCCGAAAATTACACAAGGGCTTTTCTTTTTTTTTCGAAAACAAGAAGAACAAAAGAATCATGCACAACCATTACACTGCAGGCGAGGGAATACTTACATCCTTTCACTTGAATTTTCCTTAGGGTACCCTTGGTTGAAGTTAGAGTGAGTGTTTCCTTACTAGCACTTCACTAGAACCTTTGGCCCTTGTAGAGGGCAAGATCCTTGGATGGGATCTTCTTCCTTCCAAATTCCCTAGGGTTAGAACCCTAGGGTGAAATTTCGAAACATAAAAAGGGGAGAAGAGGATGAATTTTCGGTGGGGAGAGTGAGGAAGAAGAAGAGAGGAAGTTATTCCAACCTCTCCTTCTCTTATTTATATTTTTCTCATGAAGGGACATGTCTCTTCACTTCCCTAGCTTTAACAAGCATGTTTCTTATTCTCTCAACATGAAACATGGCTTGGTGCAATGGTTAAGACATTGTTAGTGCAACTAGGAGGTTCAAGGTTCAATCCTTGCTTCCTCCTTTCTACATCTTCTTTTTATCACATTTTGTACTAATCCTCATCCAAGCCCATTAAGTCAAGCCCATCATGAAATTTCATAATAATAATGTTTCATGAATTCATAATATTTCACATGGAAAAATTTTGGGGTGTTACAATCCTCCATCCCTTATAAAAAGTTCGTCCCGAACATTAAAATAATTCCGGATACATTAATCGTATTGCCTCCTCTCGTTCCCAGGTGGCTTCTTCGAATTGCTCGTTCCGCCACAGAACCTTTACTAAGGGCACTTCCTTGTTCCTTAGCTTTTTGACTTCCCGATATAGGATCTGAATTGGTCGGCGTTCGGAACTTAGGTTCTCCTGGTCTTGTATTGGTTGGGCTCTATCATTTGATTCACATCAGAGGTACATTTCCTGAGCATTGATACATGGAAGACATTGTGGATAGCCGACATTTCTGGCGGTAACTCCAGTTCGTAGGCCACTTTGCCTACCCGTTTCAGGATCTGATACGATCCCACGTATCTCGGACTCAGTTTCCCTCTCTTCCCGAATCTCATCACTCCTTTCATAGGAGCCACCTTAAGGAATACTGAATCCCCAACCTCAAACTCTAGCGGTCTGCGTCGCTTATCAGCGTATCTTTTCTGCCGACTCTGAGCAGTCTCTATCCTCTGGCGGATATTCTTTATAGCCTGAGTGGTTTCATCTATAATATCAGTCTGGAGTCTCATCTCCTTCTTTTCACCACTCTCAAGCCAGCATATAGGAGATCGGCATTTCCTTCCGTATAGCGCTTCGTACGGTGCCATCCCGATAGTAGCCTGATAACTGTTGTTATACGCAAACTCTGCCAGGATCAGGTATCGACACCAGCTTCCCTTGAAGTCCAAGGCACAAGCTCGTAACATGTCCTCTAATATCTGATTTACTCTTTCAGTCTGCCCGTCAGTCTGGGGGTGAAAGGCAGTACTGAATTTCAGCTTCGTGCCAAGAGCCTTCTGCACGTGTCCCCAAAAATTTGAAGTAAATCGACCATCTCGATCCGAGATGATGGTCTTGGGAACCCCGTGTAGTCGGACAATTTCCTTGACGTACAGTTGAGCCAGCTGCTCTACTGAGTGGGTCATCCTGATAGCCAGAAAGTGGGCAGACTTGGTGAGTCTGTCCACAATAACCCATATACCATCATATCCGTTCGTCGTTCTAGGCAGCCCAGAGATGAAATCAATGGAGATGTCTTCCCATTTCCACTCGGGAATTGATAGAGGTTACAGAACTCCTCCAGGCCTCTGGTGTTCTGCTTTGACCCTCTGGCAGGTCAAACACATACTGATATAGTGTGCTACATCTCGCTTCATACCGGACCACCAAAACTTGCTCTTCAGATCTTGATACATCTTGGTAGACCCAGGATGCATCGCATAAGGTGTTCCATGAGCTTCCTCAAGGATTCTTGTCCGTAAGTCGGAGTCGTCGGGAACACATAATCGATCCCGAAGATATAAAACTCCACTGTCCGAAATCCTAAATCCATCGTCCTTGCCTTCGAGGACCTCTTGCTTAATTCTCCGAAGACTCGGATCATGATTCTGCTTTTCCAGAATATCGTCGAATAATGTCGGCGCAATCATCAAGGTGGACAACTGTCCTGATATGATTTCAATCCCGTAATTCATAATTTCTTCCCCTAAGGGTTGTGACAAAGCTGATAAAGACATCAAAGCAGCACATGATTTTCTACTGAGAGCATCGGCTACCTTGTTGGCTTTTCCCGGATGGTACAGGATCTCACAGTCATAATCCTTGACCAATTCTAGCCATCTGCGCTGTCTCATATTCAGATCTTTCTGGGTGAAGAAATACCGCAGACTCTGGTGATCTGTATAAACTTTATGTTGGTGCAATCTTGTTTAGGTCAGGGTTGACCTAGTTTGACTAAGCTCGGGTAAGCTTAGGTCTAGTAAGCTTGGATAGCTTATGGTATGTTTCGATGTTTGATAATGATGTTTGAGTGGTCATGATGTGTGAGTCAAGTGGGTCAAGGTTGACTGGAGGCTTGACTGGAAAAGACCTAGTGGGACTAGGCACACCTAGTGGGACTAGGTGAAGTCCAGGTAGATCGGGGAGATCGTACGCTAGCAAGACAAAAGACCTAGTGGGACTAGGCACACCTAGTGGGACTAGGTGAAGTCCAGCTGGATCGGGGAGATCGCAGGCTGGCAAGGGAAAAGACCTAGTGGGACTAGGTGAAGTCCAGATGGATCGGGGAGATTGCATGCTGGCAAGGTGGAAGTCTACCGAGAGACTAGACCTAACTCGAGGGTTAGGCGAATCTGGTTGGGAACCAGGTTAAGTCCGAGCTGGGAGCTAGGCAGTAGAAATCCAGGTTGGTCAACGGGGTTGACCGGACACTTGGTAGGGGTTCCTAGACTTGTAGGAACAAGTTAAGGTGGACTCAATCGATTGGGCAATCGATTGAGTAAATCGATCAGGTGATCGATTAAAGTGGTTTTCGCGAGAGGACAGAAGGGTCCTGAATCGATTGGGTAATCGATTCAGGGTATCGGTAATCGATTGGCTAATCGATTAGGGCAGCTTGCGCGAGAGAACAGAGAGGCTCTGAATCGATTGGGTAATCGATTCAGGGCGATGGTAATCGATTGGCTAATCGATTACGGTTCGAAAACTAGCCGTTGAACGGCTAAGTGTGACGTGGTAATCGATTGGGTAATCGATTACCAAACCCTAGGCGACGGGTATAAGGTCTTTCGCGCAGGTTTTGGCCGCAGCTCTTCTTCCTTCTTCCACGCCATTTCAAGAGAAGCTTTGGGGCTTAGTGTTGCTGCACTTCCAAAGTTCTAGAGGCGATCACAAGCTTGAAGATAGCAAGGAAAGCAAAGTGAGCTTAATATTGTAAATCTTGTAAGATTTTCCATTGTATTTTTGCTTCCTCTTGTTGTATCTCATTGTAAGCTTGTAAGAGGTTTCTCCACCTCAAGAAGGAGACTTTCATAGTGTATGAGAGTGTGAGGAGAGTGGACCCTTGGATTAGTCACCCGACCGGGGTGGATACCAAGTAAATCCTTGTGTTAGCGATTGCTTGAAGTCTTCCGCCGCGACAAATCATCTACAAGCGAATCGAAGCTAATCACCCCCCCCCTCTAGCTCGCCAATCGGTCCCAACACTTTACACTGAGTTCCATATAGATAGTGCCTCCATATTCTCAGTGCAAAGACCACCGCTGCTAGTTCCAAGTCATGGGTAGGATAGTTTCTTTCATGTTCCTTCAATTGCCTAGAGGCATAGGCAATTACCCTCCCATTTTGCATAAGCACAGCTCCGAGTCCAAGTTTGAATGCGTCGCTGTACATATCGAAACCCATATCGCTCTCTGGAAGAGTCAATATTGGAGCGCTAGTCAGTCTCCTTTTCAGTTCAATAAAGCTCTTCTCACATTCATCGGTCCATACATATTTCTTGTCTTTCTTTGTAAGAGCTGTCATAGGGGCTGCAATCCGAGAGAAGTTCTCTACGAATTTTCTGTAATAGCCTGCTAGCCGAGGAAACTTCTGATTTCGCTGGCATTTTTGGGTCTAGTCCAGTTACTCACAGCTTCAATTTTAATTGGGTCCACCATTACTTCTTCCTTGGAGATAACATGTCCCAAGAATGATACTTGATCGAGCCAGAACTCGCATTTGGAAAATTTAGCATACAGTTGTTTCTTCTGAAGAATCTGTAGTACTATACTTAGGTGCTCAACATGTTCTTTGGGAGTTCTCGAATATATAAGGATATCGTCGTTAAAGACGATCACAAATCTGTCGAGGAATGCCGAGAATACCCGATTCATTAAATCCCTAAACATAGCTGGCGCATTGGTAACTCCAAATGGCATAACTACGAACTCATAATGTCCGTATCTGGTTCGGAAAGCCGTCTTCGGTATATCCTCCTTTTTCACCCTAACTTGGTGATAACCAGATCTCAGGTCAATCTTAGAGAAAACCGTGGCTCCCTTCAGTTGATCGAATAGGTCATCTATCCTGGGTAGAGGGTACCTGTTCTTGATAGTCACGTTGTTCAGCGCTCGATAGTCGATACATTCTCATCAACCCATCCTTCTTTTTCACGAACAGTACGGGAGCTCCCCAGGGAGAATGACTAGGGCGGATGAGTCCCTTGTCAAGCAGCTCTTGTAACTGTCCTTGTAATTCTTTTAATTCTGTCGGCGCCATACGGTACGGTGCCTTAGAAATGGGGTTAGTACCAGGAACCAACTCAATTGCAAATTCTATATCTCTTTCAAGTGCTAACCCTGGTAAGTCATCGAGAAATACCTCTAGGTAATTGCATACGACTTTGACGTCTTCTAGGTTCAGGCCTTCTGTAGGACTGGTATCAACCACATGAGCTAGAAATCCAGAGCATCCCTTTTCT
The DNA here is from genome assembly GCA_024364735.1 of Boesenbergia rotunda. Classification (NCBI taxonomy): domain Eukaryota; kingdom Viridiplantae; phylum Streptophyta; class Magnoliopsida; order Zingiberales; family Zingiberaceae; genus Boesenbergia; species Boesenbergia rotunda. The sequence goes on along the minus strand of JAGFNQ010003059.1, from coordinate 29,200 downwards.
AACATCTTCCTTGCTTTCAGAGCCGACAAGAATTTGATTGTCCTCTTCTTCGGCTCTCCGATAAATTCGAATAGAATTTCCGCCTCAGGTCGGAAGATAACCCTTCGTTTACGGCACTCAATAGAGGCGCCATATTTGTTCAAGAAATCCATGCCCAATATCACATCATAATCTGACATATCAAGCACTATCAGATAACAGTAGAGTTCCCTATCTGCGATTCTGATTGGTGCGGCACGTAGCATTTGGGTAGAGGGCATCACCTCACCCGAGGGTAGTATTGTCATAAATTTGCAGTCTAGATCTTGCAGTGACATATCATTTCTTTTGGCATATTGCATAGAGATAAACGAATGTGTTGCCCCAGTGTCAAATAAAGCAGTATCGGACTCGAAGTCCTTCCACTTCATCTGGTTCACTGACCTTCTAGCTTTTACCCGTTCCCACCACACCCTGGCGTCGCCAGTGAGGCAGAACGAGACACATTTAATTTTCTCATGTTCGGGCCAGTCTAATAATTCCACTGTGCTCTCAACTGCCTTGAGCCAGGCCTGGGCGTCCCAGGGCTCGCAGGTGCCCGAGAACTTTTCCGGCTTCAGTCTTTGCCACTGAATCAGATAGGTCTCCTGTCGGACTCCTCGGACCGGAGTGTCCGGGGGTGCCTGTGCAGTTGGAGGCTCAGTAGGCATCACATTCTGACTTCCCTGCGGGGTTGTGGTGTTCCCCTGCTGGGTCATCAGAGTGTTTATTATTTGCTCTTGTTCAGTGACCTAACGCTGCAGATCTGTGATCACTTGCATCATATCAGGTGGGGGTGCGGTCTCATCACCCCGATTGCTACGTCTTCTAACCATATGTATCGTACAGGTGATAAATAAACTAATGTGAGAATTAATACTACTTTCTCTTGTTATGCAAGCATAAATCATCTCTATATAATCATTACTGTACATAAAATAAAGTAAAGCGAGGTTAGGATCTCTTACTTGGAAGCGGCAGGATGAAGCTTGATGTGTGTGTGGTGGAGGGGTGATGGACCCAAAATGACTGTCACGAATGTGGGTCTCAAATTTAGAATTTATAAATGTGCTGGAAACTCTTTTTGCAATCAAAGAATAAAAGCTTAGTAAAGGGGCCACAGGTCGAATTTTTCCAAGGACTAGTTCAAGTTGTTCAATTCGTGCTCGAGTTTATGTGTCGTCAATGTTTTTGGGTTTCAAATAAGATGTGGGTTTTGTTTGCAAATGAAATGACGAAGCAATGAAAAAGAAATGAAGCACAAGAAAATGTAGAACTTGACTAAGTGATCATCTACAAAATAAAAGGCAACTAATGCAATCTAACAATTTAAACTCGTTCAACCAAGACTCTAAATCAATTCTGTAACAATCTGATATGAAGTGCAAACTGAAATACAAAGTAATGAATCTAACCAAAGTTTAGCATTCCAAAACAAATCAGTGTAAAAATTCTACCGAACACTAACTTGATACTAAGCACAAGCAACAACTTGTCACCAAAAATTGGAACCAAATGCAATTTGTTTTTACTGGTACAAGGAAATTAATGTAAAGCAAATGGATTGAGTGCAGAATTCAGAACACAAATGAATGCAAGAATGAAAGAAACTGAAACACAATTTTAGTTCACAACTGAATTGAAACAATCATTTAGAAGAAGAGATAAAATGCAGAAAATGCAGAGAATTTATGTAGAAATCCAGAAATGGAAGAAGCTACTGCAGTGTATAGATGCAGAAATAGAACTCACCTATAGTTGATTCAAATTACAGAAATTACAGATTGAAAGCTTCACAACTGAACTACTGCAGAAATGGAAAACTGACATGCAGATATGGAAATGCTTCAAAAGAGTTAATTCAGAAATGTAGAAATCAAGTGCTATTAAACTGAACGAGCTGTAATGAAACTTCAGGCAATGACTAAGAATCACTGGATACAGAATTCAAAGTCATTAACTGAGAATTGCAAGGAATTCAGTGGACTTGGCAGAATTCAAAGCTGAACTTCAGAAATAGAATTCAGAATTGCAGGAATTATGATCGCAGAAATAAAACTTAAGACCAAAAGCAAAGCAAACCTAGCAACCAAAAACGAATGTGCAAACCAATGTTCAGAAAATGTTAAGAAGAACTAATGTAACTAAACATTCAAATTCAGAACCAGGAAACTAAAAATATGCAGACCCTAACTTGATACGCAGCTGAAATTGAAACATGTACTGATACGCCACATTTAAACTATGAAATAAATGGAATTAGAAGAAATTTGTTCACTAACAAGCTTCCTTACTTATCTACTTGCAAAACGAAACCTAATTTGAGCTGGAAAAATTCAGAAATGAAAGTGAGAAAGCTGATACGCAACAGTTTAAAAAAAAACTGCAGAAACCAATTCGAATTCAGAAATTAATTGAAGCTATAAACTGACTTGAATGCAATTGTTCATTTAACAAACATCTTAGCTAACTAGATTGCAAGTTTGAAAAGCTATCAACTACAAGCAACGATCTAATAGAACTGATACAAACTTCAGAAATTACAGCAGATACGAAAAACAGATTTGAAAGACATTTGAAACTGAAATTACATCTGAAAAACAGAAATTAACTAAGGAAATTAACTCTCAATCACTCTCTTGTCTCGAGATCACCTTGTTCGTCACGCAAGGGCAAGCCAAGAACTTCTTAAACTCGCAAATCGCTGGGAATTGGCTCAAACTTCAGATCTGGTCACACATTTGCTCACTGCTGGAACCGAGGCAAATCTGTGGTTGATTCTCCATTGAAACCTCTTCCAAGGATTCAGATCTTGCTACAAGGTAATGATCGAGTTGGCCACGCCTTCCCTGAAGAAAATCGCCAAAGAATTGAAGAAGAAACGAAGAAGAACGGAGCTGAGCTGAAGACGCGACCCTGAGATCTGAAACAGGGAGCCGTTTAAGTAGTTGAAGAAATGGACGGCTGAGATTGATTCCGCTTCATCCAACGGTGGATCGTTGTCCGATTTGATTCAAATTTTCCAGATCTTGATCAGAGGTCATGATCATCCTCGTGGTAGCTCGGATCTGCCAGATCTTCAACGGAAGATCCAGATCACCTTGATCTTTGTATGGATGGTTTAGAACACTCCGATCATGATCCAACGGCTAGATGGTCTCTGATTTAGCTGAAACTCTCAGATCTTGATCTGATCACTTGATTAGCCTTAATCCCAGCTCGGATTGATCAAAAGTTCTCAGATGGTCTAGATCTAACCGTTCTCTCATCGGACGGTCCAAATTAGTTGACGCTTGATTCCTTGGATCTAATCCACTTTTAACTCAACTTTGACCCATCATTACCTAGGTCCATGATCCTTCCAAGCCTACAAAAGTAGATCAAAAATTTAGTGACAAAACAATCCAAATATAACAAGATTTACAATTAGGTCCAAAAAGGATATAAATCCTAAAACCTAGGGTAAATCCACAATTACACAAGTAAAATATGGGTCAAACACAGATTTAAATATAAAAAATGATCAACAAAATGACACTTATCAAGGGGAAACCTCGCTCTGATACCAACCTGTAACGCCCGCCCTTATATCTACTCTCGGGGTGGGGTTGCGTACTAGTCATTCATTCATATAATAAAAATTTATCATATAATAAATACAAGGGCGCAAGGACTAAGTGCTAAGCATGCTTGTCTAAAACTATCAAGTGATATTTACAAGTGCTAAGCATGCTAGTCAGTACATGTCAATCAAATATCCTGCTTGAATCATTAGAACATCATTGAAATATTTTAATCAAGAGTTATTCTATAACATGATAGGTTCACATATTATTTCAAGCTCACAACATAACCAAAAAAAATCAAGTATATGAGAATTCTAAGTGTAATCATTATCATGCAATATCAAACCTAATCACTAACATTCATTGTTGAAGAAAACATCATCCTAAACATAGTAATGTAGATATAAAGATCTTTCTTTCTCGAGCCACCACCCCACACATCTTCAGCCTCCTGCCTCTTCCTTTAGTTTAAGTGTTCCTTACCCTTATCTGCAGCATAAGACAACACATAAACTAGTAAGCACAATTTCTTAGTAAGGATCCTGTCCTACTCGCAAAATCCATACGAAAGAATACAACATGTACACATAATAAATCATAAGCATGAGTTCATCAAAGCATACTAAACATCAATGTTTCTAAGCATGCAGTATAAAGTACCTTAAGCATACCCTTCACATATAATAAATATTTTCAATGAATGTTTTCAAAACAATTCCATAAAGGTATTACTTAAAAATACATCCATATCATATAGGGCCCAGTTGTGTACCACATATTGCGCGTATATATTGCGCGTTCCCTAATGAATTGGGGTAGCGAGCCACCAACCAATTAGAGCAGGACCCTTCCGTCCTACCGGAGCCATGACCTTACGTTAACATGCACCCCGGATTTGTTTAACGACCCCCTTCCGAGTCGGGTACATAACTTTCAAAGTAAAATACTTATCATGCTTTTACATATATGCAAAGGAGTACTCCAAATCCACTCTTAAGGGACACACCACTCTTCAAGGGTGCTCATGATCCCATAGGGACACACCACACAACATAAGGGGTGCTCTTAATCCCATACTTAGTAGAGTATCCTTTCAAGCATTTTAACATACATATCACATGCAATTTCATAAGAGTGCCCCATGGGCTATAAGGCATGCTCATACATACATCATATTTCAACCACTTAAACATACTTATATATGACAAAATTGGTCACATCAATCATATTCATTCATAACATGCTTCATGGTTTAATTTAACCCTTCCTAACCCTAAACCTAGGGTTTGGCCGAAAATCAAAGGTAGGGTAGCTTAGATTTTTTTTTACATCAAACATCCCATACAAGCATCATATATATATACATCATGTATCATACTAAGCATAGCATACATCATGGAGTAATCAACCTTCACAACCCTAATGCTCATGCCTTGGCCGAATATCACATGCTAGGGACATTAAGATTTCCAATCAAGCATTCCATTTAAACATCACATGCATATACATATCATCTTACTAAACATAATCATGTCTCGTAGGGTAGTTTAACCTTCACAATCCCTAATGTTCATGCCTTGGCCGAATATCACATGCTAGGGAACCTTAAGATTTCCAATCAAGCATTTCATTTAGACATCACATGCATATACATATCATCTTACTAAACATAATCATGTCTCGTAGGGTAGTTTAACCTTCACATACATATCATGCAACATATTAAGCCTAGAATACATCCTAGAATAATGATGCACCCTAAACCCTAATTTTTCTAGGGTTGGCCGAAAGTCAAGGGTAGGGGAACTAGGGTTCTTGGACTTAGGTTTCACACAAACATTTACACAAACACTTTGTCTACACTACTAAACATGGATACATCATAGGAAATCATACAACCCTAAACCCTCCTTGCTTCATGTTTTGGCCGAAACCTTATAGGGTGTTCCACCCTAATTTTTGTCACCACAACATGTAGAAAAACAACATATAAGTATACCCTAAATTCCAAGGGGTCTTCCCATGCAACAAGGAGTAACCAAAGCCACCTCTTTGAGGTTGGCCGAAACCTACACAAGGGTGAAACCCTAAAGTTTTGTTCATAACATCATGAAGGGAACAACATACACATATACCCTAAGTTCCAAGGCGTCTTCTCATGTATCAAGAAGTAACCAAGGCCTTCCCCTAAGGGGTGGCCGAAACTTACACAAGGGCTTTTTTTCGAAAACAAGAAGAACAAAAGAATCATGCACAACCATTACACTGCAGGCGAGGGAATACTTACATCCTTTCGCTTGAATTTCCCTTAGGGTACCCTTGGTTGAAGTTAGAGTGAGAGTTTCCTTACTAGCACTTCACTAGAACCTTTGGCCCTTGTAGAGGGCAAGATCCTTGGATGGGATCTTCATCCTTCCAAATTCCCTAGGGTTAGAACCCTAGGGTGAAATTTCGAAACTTAAAAAGGGGAGAAGAGGATGAATTTTCTGTGGGGAGAGTGAGGAAGAAGAAGAGAGGAAGTTATTCCAACATCTCCTTCTCTTATTTATACTTTTCTCATGAAGGGACATGTCTCTTCACTTCCCTAGCTTTAACAAGCATGTTTCTTATTCTCTCAACATGAAACATGGCTTGGTGCAATGGTTAAGACATTGTTAGTGCAACTAGAAGGTTCAAGATTCAATCCTTGCTTCCTCCTTTCTACATCTTCTTTTTATCACATTTTGCACTAATCCACATCCAAGCCCATTAAGCCAAGCCCATCATGAAATTTCATAATAATAATGTTTCATGAATTCATAATATTTCACATGGAAAAATTTTAGGGTGTTACACAGGGAGCGTGGGCCGCCCCGTGCCACCTGAGAGCCTCGCCAAGGCTTCCCGGCCGAGGGCATCCCAGGGAGCGTGGGCCGCCACGCGCCGCCCGAGAGCCTCGCCGAGGCTTCCCGGTCGAGGGCATCCCAGGGAGCGTGGGCCGCCACGCGCCGCCCGAGAGCCTCGCCGAGGCTTCCCTATCGAGGGCATCCCAGGGAGCGTGGGCCGCCACGCGCCGCCTGAGAGCCTCGCCGAGGCTTCCAGGTCGAGGGCATCCCAGGGAGCGTGGGCCGCCACGCGCCGCCTGAGAGCCTCGCCGAGGCTTCCCCGGTCGAGGGCATCCCAGGGAGCGTGGGCCGCCACGCGCCACCTGAGAGCCTCGCCGAGGCTTCCCGGTCAAGGGCATCCCAGGGAGCGTGGGCCGCCACGCGCCGCCTGAGAGCCTCGTCGAGGGCATCCCGGGGGGCGTGGGCCGCCACGCGCCGCCTGAGAGCCTCGCCGAGGCTTCCCGGTCGAGGTCATCCCAGGGAGCGTGGGCCGCCACGCGCCGCCTGAGAGCCTCGCCGAGGCTTCCCGGCCGAGGACATCCCAGGGAGCATGGGCCGCCACGCGCCGCCTGAGAGCCTCGCCGAGGCTTCCCGGCCGAGGGCATCCCAGGGAGCGTGGGCCGCCACGTGCCACCTGAGAGCCTCGCCGAGGCTTCCCGGTCGAGGGCATCCCAGGGAGCGTGGGCCACCACGCGCCGCCTGAGAGCCTCGCCGAGGGTAATGCAGCAACAACTATTTCCAGAAAACCCTTTCTGTGGGGCGTCGCACATAGGTGGGATATATTCCAGAAGACCCAAATGCCAGACGTGCGGCGGGTGTATAAAATATATCCAGGTCCCCGAATGCGTAAAATATAGAGTACATCCATGTCCCGGGAGACCGAACTATAGAGTCGCATAAAGCCTGTGGGATGCACCCAGAAGGCCAGATATCTTATGCTCAAAAAATGCAGCGCCCGTATTTTCCCCTATCTGCTTTGCCAGAAAGGGAATGAAGAATAGACAACACTACCCCGGAGGGATCCGCCGCAAGGCTTCTGGTGCACCAATGGCTTCTCCGGAAGCATATGAAGAAAGGCTCGCATTCTTTAAGGAACGATAATCACCGAAAACCCATACGGATCTTCCATCTCCACTTCCGATCAGGCTGCTGGTGTGCCCTCCTTCTAGCGCCATTTTTGATCCTGTCGCGGAGTGGAGTGGCAGTCCTCTGGGCCAGGCGGGCATCCCAAGAGCCGCGAGCCGGTGAGGTGGTCGTCTGTCCATCGCGCCTCGCCTCGCCCCTGCAAAATAGGGACCGTCAGCAAAAACCCGCCGGGGGAATCCCCGGTCAGGCACTTCGACGATCAAGTCAGTCCCGAGTACAGATGAGTGGAAACTGAAGGGAAATGAGGCATGGGATGCGAGAACACGCGCGCGCCTCTATGGAGTAGGGAGAGTGCCGAGCTTATATGACCGGGGGGGCTGACAACCCCTGTCCGCGTAGGTGGGATCAGGTGTGATGGCTGTCAGCCTGTAGGGAGCATGGAGCGGCGGCGCGCGACATGGCGCGGGGTGCTCCGGCACCGGATGTGCAGTACGAGAGTACCGGATGTGCGGGATAGCCGCGGGGAGGTGTCAGAGACAGGTAAGGAGTGCGGAACCCCCCCTGGCAGGGCTGTATCCCAGGAGTAAGGATGTGAGGGGTGTATGAGCGGGACAGCCCGTACCCCGAGCGCCGACTGGCAGGCCCGTGTGCTAAGGACCGAGTCAGGTAAAGACCAGGGAGCGTGATTTGCCACGCGTCCGACTGGTAGGGAGAGAGAGAGAGAGAGCGCAAGGTACGCCCTGGGTCGGGAGTGTCACGAGACTTGACCTTACTGATGGGGCTGAACCTTGTTTTGGATTAGGGTGAACGGGTATGCCCAACTGGGCCTTCTACAGAGTTGGTTGGCTAGGAGCTGGCCTAGCTACCTCCTCAGCCAACTTGGTGGACCCTTTCCTTCTTCTTTACTGAGGGAAGCTTTCTGGGAGCGGGGTCCTATCCGCTGATAGGGCGGCTGCCCCGTAGGCGAAGCCTCCTTGGTGCCAGGCTGGCCTATGCCCCCACTCGTGGGCAAGGCCGGGATCAGAACTCGAGTTTCAATTTTATTTCAAATCCAACTCAAGTTAAAATTATTTATATTTTTGAGTTTCAAATAAATAAATATATATATATATATATCGAATTTGATATCAAATATTAATATTTTTATATTATTTAATTGGATTCTATTTCATATATATATATGTCGAATTTGATATCAAATATTAATATTTTTATATTATTTAATTGGATTCTATTTCATTCGTTTTTACTCAGGACACTACAAGATGGTCAGAGTGGTTGCGGCCAAAAGCTGAAGCGCGCGTGATTGCTGGTTAGCAAAAGGGGAGAGACTACAGTTGGAAGCTCCAGGGTGTAGGGTAAGCGGATTATAGTCCTTAATGGCATGAGTTATTGATACAAAATTAATATAGGAGTATGTAATTTTTAATGGATCATAATTTTTAAATTTGGTATTTAGATTCAAGCTCTGTATATGTTCATGCATGTGTAGAAGAGATATATGTTTGTTATTGAAAATCTCATAATCATCAAATTTCAAGTCCATAATCTACTGTTTAAGTCTTCTTAGGAGCCTCGAAATATTATTTTTTTTTATTTTTAGTAAAATTATTTTTTGATATTTAAAACATTTTTATATGTTGATTATTTATGAGTCATAGTTTGTCTCTATGAGTATTTTGTTTTGATAATTTTTTTTGTTAAAATTTTTATTATGAATTTTTCATTTTGGTATGATATGATTAAGATTTAGAATATATATAAACACTTATTTTCTATTCTTAATAATTTTTTATGAAAGTCAGAAAATAATAGATTTTTCTTTATTTTGTTCGAATGGTTGATAGAATATAATCTTTAATGGCTCGAGTGATAGTGTAATTAAGAATCGAGTCCGTATAATAATAATTATTCTATCTGACATCAATGATTGTGCACCAGTCGAATGGTGGGCAGAATATAGTCCTTCATGCCTGATTGTGCAACAGTCGGATGGTTGGCAGAAGAGGGAAGAGGAGAAAAAGTGGTTAGCGTAAGGGGAGAAATTTTTTATGTTTGGGTAGAAGGCCAATTTGCCTAATTTTCATTCTTTATCTTTTGCCTCACCCTGCTTTCCATCTAATTTGGCAGAGACAAATTTTGCCTTTAAGATCGTCCTCTGCATGCTGACAGTTGATTTTAATTTTATCTTCACAGCGTGAAATTAAAATTTAACAGAATCAATATATCCGTTTTTTTATATACTAATCATAATATTTAAGTTAGTAGTTCAATAATTTACCTCCTCCGTATTGATTCTGAGATGAATTGACTGAATATCGGGGACGAGTGAATCACCTTTTATCATTAGATGACCTTAATTTTTCTTTTTTTCCTTTTTTTTTTACGAAATAAACATGAGTTGAAAATTTTATTTTCTAATTTTTCTTTTTTCATTCTTTCAAGTTAATTTATTAGCAGGGTATAAAACTCCTAGTGATGAAATAAAATCCTAAAATCAAAAACCAAAAATCATAAAACCATCCATGCATTTCATACTGCCTTAGGGTTTGGTATGGTTAGAATTGTTTATTTGGGTTGGACCTATTAGGTTAGTCTATCCCACTAAATAATTTAAATGGATTAAATTGAAATTGTATTAACCCATTTGAGAAAAAAAAAATTCTCAAAACTTAACATCACTAACGATGAATCTCTCTTATTGGTGATTGATGACTAAAAAGAAAAAGGACATTTAATCAAAACTTATTCTACGCAAGTAGGAAGACTTCCATCCTCATTCATTCGCATCTACTAATTTTAGATATGCATTACTATAGCATGTGAGAAATCGAAGATTCACAATTCATATTATGTTATCATTCGATTCTAATACTAACGAAAACATATATTTATATTGGTGAAGCATTTTGTTTGATATCGATTTGACCAACTTTTCTCTAATGATGTAGTAATCTATAACCAAATTTAAAATTTTTAAATTTTTCTATATATAATTTTTATTTTTTCATGGGTCGTGGACTAACCCACTTAACCCACAACCCGTCTTGAATTAGGTTGGGTTGGAGATTTCTTAACCTGTCAAAATGATGAGTCGACCTACCCTACCTCGCCAAATGACCGACCTGCTATTGGTTGACCCATTTAACAGTTCTAGTTATGATGGTAAGCCACAAGTATATTTTCAAGTAATTAGGGTTCAATTCACATGTAGGACATTCTAGTGGTGATTCTTGATCACCATATCAAGAATCACCATGCTTTCTGAATTTACTTGGTAGGCAGAATATAGAATCAAATCATCCATCTTAAAATTAATCAACTTGTGAAAACATTTCATACTAATTTTTGATAGAATATTCAAGAGACGAAGAAATTCTTTTTATGGATTAAGTCTTCTGATTTTATTTTTAAATATTTATATAATTTTACACCAGTTGATTTAGAAATATTTATATAATTTTGAAATATTGAAGTCGAAGCGCATGCATTTTGAAATATTTATCATTATTTTTTTCCTCACATCTTTCAACTTTCGGCATTTTCTTATTCATATTTACAATTTCCCGCCTTGAAGATTTCAAGATGCTATCACATCTAATTTTGACATCACCAACACGCACATATTCTGTCATCCAGGTGAATTTATTTTAATTTCATGATGAATCCATCTTTATTGTCAAAGGAAATGAGATGAAGTTTATTTCATTGAATAAACATACAATTACAGTTGTCAAAAGACTAACCTAACATATCTTGACTTTATATATCATCATGAAAAACGAAATTAAATTCTCCAAAGACTTTGATTAAATCTAGAACATTAGACACAATAATCAGAATTTTCTAATTCAGATTAAACTGTTCAAAAAGTCTAACACAATGAGAAATATATGATTAAGTCTGTCACAAACCCAATTTTTTTGTTCTCTATTTTATCTTTTTTTTTAGATAGATCGAGCCGTCCACATCGGTTAAGTTTGGTCAAGGTTCAGATTCACAAAGACCCATCTCGTGTATGTTTTTATTATTATTAAACTTAACGGAAAGTTTGGTGATTGTTTGTTGTGATAGAACTGTTGTGGGAAATCAGGGATTACGTCCTCATTTACATACTGCTTTTACCTTTTTTTGCTCGGGATTCACATACTATTTTGGTTATTTTTTTAAAATATTATTATCGTGCTTATTTGTAAGTTACACGCATAAATAACTCTTAAAATAATATAACTTATATTTATTTGATTTCAAATTATTAGATATGAATTTAATATATAAAACCCCTATATAAAAGGGAGATCTCCAAGGGTTTAGGATATTATTTTGACCTAGTGTCTTATTTCCTAAGTAGTTTTAGGGTGCCGCCCTAAGCTCCTGGAGGATCCTCCTTCATTATCAAACAGACAACGCTATGACACGGACGATAACTCTTTAACCAAATTTTTTATATTTCGATTTATATTTTATTCTTGTTATATCATGATTCGAAAAAATAATAGATCAATACTTATGTATCTTATATATATTTTTTTGAATTTTTATTTTGTTCCTAAAATTCTTAGGATCAGGAGAAAACTCAGGGGGTGCTTGGTAAGCGGGTTTAGAAGGTGGAAATGAGAATGAAATCTATTTCATTTCCATTGATGATACTTGATATACGGGGATCGGAATCAAAATAAGAATATAATACCTTTGATTTCATAATTCACCACCCACTAAGTTATCATCAAACCTATAAATCTCTCAATCAAACTCATTACCATTCCCATTGCCAAATTTTATCCATTTGTCTACATTTGAACGAGTCTGCTGAAATTTAAGCAGATGCTGCAGACAGCGTTGACCCTCCCAGCTTGATGGTTCAGTTCGTGCCCACCGCGAATGAAGCTTTCCCATTGGAAGAAAACGAGTTGACTTTTATATGCCATTATTTTGCTGGGAGTTAAAGGGCCACGACATTGAGCACAGGTTTATCATCATCAGCAGCAGCAGCAGCAATTGGTGGGTTGATGCTGCATGAAGACACGGAGCCATGCAATCCTGTTGCTGCCTTTTGTTCTTCTGCAAGCGCTTGGTGTTCTTGCCGGTATGCATCTCAGACTTCGCATGAAAATTGGATTTTTCTCAGACTTCGCTTCAATATCTTTTCGTGTTTGTCAACGAAGGAGATACGATGTCGCCGGGCACGTCGATCTCGCCCGGGGAGAATTTAACATCCGCGAGGAACGTATTCGTGCTTGGATTCTTCAGCCGCAATGCGCCGACCGCCTACTACCTCGGCATCTGGTACGCAGTCGATCCAGGAGTAGTTGTTTGGGTCGCCAACAGGAACGCCTCCCTGCCATCCTCCGCCGGAGGGGAACTGACCCTCACCGACGCCGGCGAGCTTTTCCTCCGCAGCAACGCCACGGGAAGGACTAGGATCGTCTGGAACGCAAGCAGAGCTACCCCGTCCGCCGACCAAAACCCTGTTCTGAGGCTCCTCGACTCGGGGAATCTCATCCTCACCGACAACTCGACGACGCTGTGGCAGAGCTTCGACGAGCCCTGCGACACCTCCCTCCCCGGCATGAAGCTCGGTACGTTGAATCTCGGCGGCGAATCTCGGCGGCGGCTCGTGTCGTGGAGTAGCACCACCGACCCTTCGCCGGGAGACTACGTGTACGAGATGGCGGAGGGCGGCGTGCCGGAGTTCTACCTCCGGCGGGGTGAGCAGGTAATCTTCCGGACCGGGCCGTGGAACGGCGACACGTTCAGCGGCTACCCAGACTTGGTACAGAGCAGCCACTTGAATTACAAGTTCGTTTTGAACGGGTCCGAGGCCTATTACTACACGACCGAACCGCCCGGTTCGACGGCTCTGAGCCGGGCCGTGGTGAACCCGGCGGCCACTGGTAGCTACGAGCGGTTGAGTTGGGATTCGGACAAAGGCCAGTGGAAACCTAATTGGAGCGTGCCGCAGGATCTGTGCGACAACTACTCCAAGTGCGGAGCCAACAGAGTCTGCAGCGTGATCTACACCACCGTTTCCTGCGATTGCCTGAAAGGCTTCTCGGTGGCGAATGACGGAACCGGGTGCGAGAGGAGGAGGAATTTGAGCTGTGCGTCGGACAAGTTTTGGGCGGTGCATCACGTTAAGCTGCCGGACACTGCGAACGCGACGGCGGTCAGAGGGCCGAGTGGTTTGTCCGAGTGCCGCGATTGGTGCTCGAAGAATTGCTCCTGCTCGGCGTACGCGTGGGTTGGGCCGAGCCGGTGCGTGGCTTGGACCGGCGACTTGTGGGATCTGAGGGCGTTCCCGCAGGAAGGAAATGATGAATTGTTTGTGCGCCTTTCGGCTTCAGAGTTTGGTAAGCAATGGTTTGGCCTCATCTTGTTCCAACCTTATGCTTCTTCGTATACAGCAAAACTGTTTGACTAATTTTGTGAATTGTTTTTTCCTTTGAAGGCAGTGATAGAAAGACTGTTTTTATTATTACCATTCCTTTGGTGGTGGGTTTTCTTCTAATGCTCTCCCTAGGCCTACTTTTATGGAGAAGAAGACATAGAAAAAAACAAGGTATTGTAGTCTACTGTTGATGAATTCTTACATGCAACACGCACACATAGAGGGATAGACAGAATAGAATAGTTTTATTATAAGTCCATTGTTTTTGTACTTTCTTGTGAAGTAATGTGATGTCTTTTAAGAATAAAGGGCATTAGTTTCAGTTTCGGAAAATCTAACAATCTTTGTAGCCTATCATCGTATGTTTTCTGAACGAGTTATTATGGTGATTCCCAGGCTCTATACGAACTGGCACCGCGGCAGCATCTGCCAGGATTGCTTGCTTGGAATTGGACTTGTCACAGACGACAGAATCCGGTACTTGTATTTTACCATGATATATTCAAATTGAGCTATTTTTAATCAGCTAATGAATTAATTAATTAGGTGCACTATTAGTGATGATACTTGGTTTTTTTTTTTACAGTTTTTGCTTATCGTATTTCAGTCAATTTTTATAGTTATTGTGTTGACTATAAATCATCAGGGATCATCATGATATGTCAATACCAAGTTATGGAACTGTTGAAGTAACTCATAGCTATAGCCTTAACAAGTCGTTCAATCCGCATGTAGTGCAATTGCATACAAAATAAAATATAACCTTGGTCTCCCTCTATACCCTGAGCCTGATCCCAGATAGCTGCGACTCACAACTTGTTGTTAAAGCCTGGTGAAAATTTTGCCTGCATGAGTATCTGATTATTCTCAAAAGAAATTTTAGATGCTGCAATTCAATGTAAATGGATGGCTGAGCTGTAGAGGAGGAAAAAAGAATTTTGATCACAAGTTGAATAGGATAGATATTGCTTTATCATAGCAAAAAGTGTGGTAGATGAACAAACCTGTATTACATTTCTTGTATTCTTCGAGAAAAAAGCATGAATGTTTCATCATCATGATTTTATCTTGCATAAACATGGTCTATATGACTTTCGATTGCAATGAGGCTAGAAAATGTTTCTGCAGGTTTGGCTTAGATATGTTGTACTGAGCATTTGTTTATATATCATGGTGTCTTTGCAGGCAATTCTCTAGATTCAAACAACCCATCCCACCAGAAACGTGCTAGACGGGTTTCCACAAGTTATTCTGATTCATCTGATCACATTGGAATAAGGGATGGGGCTGAAGGTAAGCAAGTCGAATACCTTTGGATTTAATTTCCTTAGGGAATTGTATGCAAGTTGAGCTATTGCCTATCAATCGCCAAAGCTACCATGATGAATCTGATCTTTGAGTTATGTGGCAGGCCAAGTGAACATAGCAGCAGCATTGCCTTCCTTTGATTTGCCTAGCATAGTAGCTGCAACCAACGATTTCTCCGATGATAACAAACTTGGAGAAGGTGGATTTGGTGTTGTTTACATGGTAATATATTCTAGTAGCATAGGAGTGTGATGTTTGAAACTATGCCTTTTCTCTGAAAGTTCTTTTGAAAAAAACTAAATAAAAAAAATCAAGGATTCAACAATATTATTTTCAGGGTCAATTACAAGATGGACAAAGAATAGCGGTCAAGAAGTTGTCACGATGCTCGTCACAAGGTCCAGATGAGTTCAGAAATGAGCTTACACTAATTGCTAATTTACAGCATAGAAATCTTGTCCGGCTTCTTGGTTATTGTATTGATGGAGATGAGCGAATTCTAATTTTGGAGTACATGGAGAAAAAGAGTTTAGATGGCTTCATATTTTGTAAGTCTCTACTTTATTATTAACTCCAATATATGTTTGTATGCATAATTGGTTGGACCATAAAGCATAAATATTCAATTCAAATTTCTCATAGATATAGTTCCATTTTTATCGAATTTACATGAACACTAATGGTAACAAATTTTATAGAACTTCTAGTTTTGTTGTATTCACTGCCAAAATCCTTTTGCCAGGCAAAAGCCAAGGTGCATCTTTGAACTGGCAAAAACGTCTTGACATTATTGTTGGGATTGCTCGGGGACTTTTATACTTGCATCAAGACTCTAATTTGCGTGTGGTTCATCGCGACCTGAAGCTGAGCAACATCCTACTTGACAAGGATATGACCCCCAAAATATCAGACTTTGGGATAGCAAGAATATTTCAAGGAGACATATTCCATGAGACTGCCACCTCAAGACCAATTGGGACATTGTACGTTCTGCAGTAGTTGATTTTCATTTGAACTCAATTAAATTATGAACTTACTGACATTCTTGAGCATCATATGCAGTGGATACATGGCGCCCGAGTACATAACGAATGGAATCTTTTCGTGCAAATCTGATGTTTTCAGCTTTGGTGTTCTGGTGTTAGAAATTCTAAGTGGTAGGAGGAATAGAGTTTTCAATCAAGCTGATGCACAGTTGAATCTTTTAGGCCATGTAAGAATTTCAGTAGATATATACCTTTACCTTCATTTGCTCAAACAAACTAGATTAGTAATATCATTTTTATTCGATTTGAACATGATTCTCCAGGCATATAAGCTATGGAAAGAAGGCCGATCCTTGGAAATTCTGGATGGAACATTGGATTGCTCATACCCTCCTGCTGAAATTCTTCGTTGCATCCGAATGGCACTTTTGTGTGTGCAAGGAAATAGGGAAGACAGGCCAACAATGGCAGAGGTGGTGATGATGTTGGCAAGTGACAACCAGTTGCTAACTCCACTCAAACAGCCCACCCTCATAGTAATGAATAATGAAGAAGAATTTTCTTTTTCTAAGGAGATCAGCGCCACACTCACTGGACGATAAAACATATTGCTACAGAACCTTCTACGATGAGTGGTACCATTGAAGTCTCGAATCCTGTAATTGTACATGGCAAGAATGACTAGTAGAATTATAGGATGTTGGCAAATTAACTAAATTGGTGTTTGCCAACATTGGGTGATGGTGGATAGGATTGACTTTATTTTTTTGTTTTGTTTTGTTTTGTTTTCTGATGATGAATTGTTGTAAATAATCACAACAGAATGGACTTGTTTTATACTTCTCTCTTCTCTGGGAGGTTGTCATTCCAAGTTCATGTCAAAATGCCTAATGAGAAGTGTATGATATGGTAGAATGGAATAAACGAAGACATATTGTTCTGTTGCGATTTTATTTCCTACGTGAATGGATGAAATTATGATTTTGTTTAATGGAATCATTTCTATCACTTTCGGTCTCTAACATAAAAAAATCTAAATATTTAGAATGCAAAGGAATAAGTGTCGATTGAAAGCACAACAATACTCTTATTATTATTATTTTTTTTATATTTCATGCACAAGCTCATTAAGATAGTTTGATCTAAACCACTTTGATAGTCTACGTGTCAAAATGCAAAGGACCCGAGTTATTATGAAATAGATATTATCACACTACGCAAAGATTCGAATCTTACTAAAGCTAAGACAAATGCCTTTTTCACCTTGGTCAATTGTAATTTTCTGATTTACTTTTTCACATATGACGGTTGGCTGTATGAGATCGTTGGATAATGGATTCTACTTTTTTTATTATTATAATGTCAAAATGCAAAGATAAATAACAAGCAGACTTTTTTTCCCCTAGAAACATACATATGCTCTTTATATGTATTTTAGCTTACTTTCAACTTAATCTTTTTTTAAAAAATATTAATCTCATTTTGCTCAATGATACGCGTTAATCAAAATAACAATATTTAGAACTTCAAAAATTCTAGAAAAAGGAGAACATTCAAAACAAACAAATATTTTAGATATATAGAGAAGTTTGATTAGAGAAACTTATTAGTGTAATTGCCATGGGTCAAGTTTGATTATTCTTTAAAATATTAATATTTGAACAATATGATTGAACAATATATTATCCAAAAAATGATTAACGAGATTTTTTCAACTAACCTCGGACGATCGGCCCGACCACACGGAAGTTTCCCATCGGTTGCCAGAATAAATCGGGAAGCGCTCGTAGTGGATAGTTTAAAAGCCCAGTGTCCCAGAGTTCGTGCCTTATTCGGAGGAAAAATTCCTACAAATACGCCGTAGTTAGAGATCGAATCACAAATATTTAGGATAGTGATTAGTCATCCTACCGCTGCACTATAACACCGGTGGCGAACAATATATTATCTAGCTCAGTTGATAAAATGTAAGACTTTCATCAACCCCTATAGTAGCATATTTGATTTTCATAGTGTGCGAAACATATATGTTAAAAATATTTTATAGTATATAATATAGCTCAAACTTGACTAGATATTCAACATTTGATGAAAGTCTACATAGATCAAAGTTGATTATACACTTGATTGATGGAAAGTCTATAAGTACGTCCAGTAGATAAGAAATTTGACACAAAAAAGTTCAACCAATGTTGATAATGAAAGTTCTAATAGGTCACGAAGGATTAGATGTTAGATATGCAAGGAAAGTTCTAACAAATTGATCCTGTCGGCAAATGAAGAGAGCTACCAAGTGATGGTGCGCTCGAATGTTGACCGAAGATTCCTAGATCGCCGACCGATTGCTCGAGAGGTCCGATCGGACGGTTGGGGTGACCGACCGGGTGCTCGGGAAGGACAGCGGGCATGGGTTCTTGCGAAGAAAGAATCGTTAGAGGCTAGCCAGGGGATACCCCGCACAAGCACTCCAATGATCAAGTCAGGACTTCGGCGAAAAGAAAATGAGTGGCGAACTGTAGAAGAATTATAGAGAATACCTGCGCGTGAAGAGATGGGAACCTTTATATAGGCGGGATAGCAGACAGAAGCCTAACAAAGTATCCTACCAAACTTAATGCGCGAATCCGGCTACAAGCTTTGTTGGCAGACAAGGGGTCGAATCTGTCACCCTACTAACTAGCTGCCAGGCCTAGCGGTATGACCGTCCGCATTTCTTAACTATTTGACACGTCGGTTGGCACGCGCCGACTTACTATTCCCTCGCAAGGTTCAGTGAACCTAAAATATTCATTCGTACACCTACTGCCCTTAAACCGTATCTTCTATACAAAATTCTCAGTGGTTGGCCGACTGCTCGTACTCAACCGACCAACAAGTGTAGAAGCCGACCCTTTCCCAGGAGTCTTGCCTAGTTGGGCTTATTGCCGATCATCCGCGAATGCAATCACTTGGGCGGACCTAGACGTAGCCGATCGACTGGGTGTTGGATTGATTCCGTACGCTAGAGGGGAGTGAATAGCGTTTCTTCGATTCTTCTTGTACCTACGTTGTTAGTTGCGCAGTGGAACCAATAATAAAGAAAACAAACAACGCTAACAAACCAGATTTACTTGGTATCCATCCCGGACGGGTGACTAATCCAAGAATCCATCGGTGGATCACTCCCCGGATAATCTCTGGCTAGCTCTTATCGCTCCTTGTGGGTGGAGAATCCTCGCCACAACACCAAGCACACTCTGAGCACAAAGAGACTACTAACAAGCCTTAACCAAGCTTGTTTCATCAAGAGTCTCAGCCACCACGAAGTCCTCATTAAATAAGACTAAGTCTGAAACCCTCGCCATCAGTCGACTGCTCCCAGGGCAGTCAACTGGTGCCACTGAAAATCGACCGTTACGACCCCAACGTTCGAATTTTCAACCAACTCACCAGCCACCTACCAGTCGACTGCCCCCAGGGCAGTCGACTGGTCCAGGGCTGAAACCCTTCTGCGAGTTTCATCAGTCGACTGCCCCCAGGCCAGTCGACTGGTCTACTCACATACCTAAGGTTACCGTTCCCGAGTACATTCCACTCCGCACTCGAACCCTAGGATTTCCCGAGTGCAATCACACAGGACTTGTACCCTCACGACTCAACTGACTCCTCATCTGCAGCCTCGACTATTGCCTTCGCACCCTCTTCATCTTCGGCTCCCGTCCCTCGAATGCACGTAAGCCTCCAGCTTGTCTCCATGCCATCCTTCACGCATGCCTCGAAGTCCGCGCCCCTCAGCTCATCGTCCCTGCTCTCCAAGGTCCCTCGGGTGCACACAAGCCTCCAGCTTATCTCCATGCCACCCTTCACCGTATCGAGGCTGTCCAGCTAAGTCCATATGTGTAAACCTGCGCAACCTGCACACTCAACATATGCATATCAAATACAAGGGTAACCTAACTTAAACCCTTTGCCCAAACATCAAAACACTTGGTCACTCCGGACCACAGATTGCCTCAACAATCTCTCCCTTTTTGATGTTTGACAATACGTTTAAGTTAGGGAAACAAAATAGTAGTCAACAGCAATAACAATGCATATGCAATGCAAAAATGGATTCTATCCCAAAGCATCCCACACCTAACCCATCCAAGTTAGGAATTTTCCGAAACGGACTTTTTAAAACCTATTCCAAGGCTCCCCACACCTACCCCTCCAAGTTAGGAATTTCCACACCTAACCCTCCAAGTTAGGATTTTCCACACCTAACTCCCCAAATTTAGGAATTTTTACCAAAACGGACTTTTTAAAGCATCTCCAAAGCTACCCCTACATTGAACTTACAAAGACTTTTTAAGAACATCTCCAATGTTCCCCTTACGCCAAGAATGGAGCAAACATGCTCCCCCTAAATCTTAGCTCCCCCTAAACCTAGTGTTGGATCAAGAAAAATGATAGAGGGGGGTGAATATCGTTAAAACGTTTCGGATTAAGAAAAGAGAAAACGCGCAGCGGAATTAAAACAATTACACAAAGACACAAGTAGTTTTACTTCGTTCGGAGTCGCGGTCGGCTCCTACTCCAAGGCCTATGGTCGTTGACCGTTTACTTTGGGCAATTCTATAATCGCACAAAGGTTTACAAATTTTAGTACATGAATATTGCAGTAAAATAAAAGAACAACACTTTTCGTTACCGACACCCGGTGTGGATCGTACTTCGGAGCAGAGGGTCGTCGTCGGCGTTGGAATTTCAAAGTCGGAGTTTGCCGGAGCAGAGCGCTTGAACGAAAAGCTTTGGAGCGTTAGAAAGTTGTGTTCTCGAAGCCTTGGGGTCGAGCCCCTTTTATAGTGCTCCTGGGGGCACCTGATTCGCTGGGGGCGCCTGACACGTTCCTTCAGATCGGAGAACCTTCATTCGTAGCTTGGTCAGCGCTTATCCCCTTCGAATCGGGCTCTGGAGCTGATTGGGGCGCCCGAGACCTCCTGGGCGCCTAGCTTGACTTGGTCTGCTAGCTTCGTGGCTGATTTTGCTTCGATTACTCTTTGGCTTTGACCTTGGGCGCCCGGGACCTCCCGGGCGCCTAGCCCAATGTGATTTCGAAGCATTCTTGCTTTTTTGCTTGTTTGGCTTTGACCTTGGGCGCCCGAGACCTCCCAGGCGCCTAGCCCAGCTTCTTACCCCTTCCTTTGGGGCATTCTGAGCTGCAGGCACACACTCATTCGGTCCTGCAACAAGGTTAGTTCCAAAACAACCAAAGCAAGAATATTAGTCAATATTTACAGTCGTAGCTGTCTTGGTTCTGACTTTGGGTCTCCCAAATGGAACCCTAGGTCGAACCGACGCCTACTGTTCCCTCGACAGGGAACGCGTCCTCACCTACTCCTCTCAGGAGAGTTTACCTTTTGCCAGCCGGCTCCTCCGGTTGGACTTTTGCCCGATCCACCTGACCAGGTCTTCGTGCCCAACTTCCGGTCAGGTCTTCGGTGCCCAGCCCCTTGCCAGGACTTCTTGCCCAGTCCTCGACCAGGATTTCGGTGCCCAGCCCTTGGCCAGGACTTAGTGCCCACCTTCCGAGCAGGTCTTTGGTGCCCAGCCCTCGGCCAGGTCTTAGTGCTCACCTTCCGAGCAGGTCTTCGGTTCCCAGCCCTCGGCCAGGTCTTAGTGCCCACCTTCCGAGCAGGTCTTCAGTGCCCAACCCTCAGCCAGGTCTTAGTGCCCAATTCCTCGAACCAGGACTTATTGCCCAACCTTATTTCAAGACTTAGTTGCCCAGCCCACGGCCAGGACTTAGTGCCTAGTGCTCCTAGGATTTTTCCTGCACACTTGAGTAACATCGTTAGATCACAAATAATACTTAACTTTGAATCCTTTGCCAATATCAAAACAAGGTTCGATATGGTGCTTCCTGCACCAACACCTAGGGTCTCTAGCAAAGGAGTGTTTGGTTTCCAAACTTAAACCCAACACTTCTCCCCCTTTGCCTAACATCAAAAGAACCCAATAATGTCTCAATTATTGGTTCTTTTAATTCCCAATGATCCTAAACACAGTGTACTAGCTCCCCATACACCCATTTTCCATCATTTGGACCCAAGTCAGCTGCTGGATACCCACACCAGCCCTGACTAGTCGACTGCCCCCAGGGCAGTCGGCTGATACTCTGAAAATTAGTTTTCCTGTCCAATTTCAGAATTGCGTCAGAAATTCTATAAATCTCCAAAAAATCCCAAATTTTATGGAGAACATTGTGGTATCTATACCTACTTGGGAAAAATATATTCAACCATGTATCTATCACCATTCCTAAGTTTGACACAAAACGCAAAAATTTCTTATTGAAAATTAAGGCAAACACGGAGGCAACCTCCCCCTTAACCTATGTTTTCTCCCAATTTTTAATTTACCTAGGTGAAGTTCTACCCAACTTAACATCATGACCCCAAGTCAAGTTCTACTCAACTCAACTTCCAAGTTTTTTCCCCTTTGGACACAATTAAGGACCACCCTGAGCCATTCAACTCTGCCCCTAGTGACGAGGGGATGAGCCTCCTATGCTTGGAGGTGGTAGGGTTGAAGACCTTGTTGGGTATGGCTTCGCGGGTTTCCTAAGCGAATACTCGGTCGATCCGAGAGACCTCTCCATGTCTACGGATTAAAAATTAATCTGAATGGAGACCCATCTCCCTACGACCATCTCGTGCCGTATCGAACGATCCAAATTACAACTCAGTCAATTACAAAAATCGACCTTGTAATTTGCTTGACCGTTCAATCAAGTATAGGAAGAGAACAAGTATAGGAAGAGAACCGTGAATCAAGTTCACCACCTTAGTCGTACGATCAAGTCCCAACAGGAAAGACTCGACTTGTCTGACGATGCTGGATCGGCGAACGCCTTACTCTTGGCAAGGTTGCGGAGCACCGTATGGCAGTAGGAGGAAATCTCCATACGATCTGACTAAGCCTTATCTTCTCTAGGTCAGAAGAAGGCTTGAGGGAAATAGGCGCTCCCGCCTGGGTGTGTACCAACTTCTGGTTCGGCAGGCCCCGCTGTGGCCGAAGCGACCGAGAGGCTAGTGGTTGGACCGCCGCTCGGCGGTTGTTGTTGCGCCAGCTTCTAGGCTTTAGTGGCGACCAACAACTCAAAATCTTCTTATGAGATGATGATTGTCATCTTATTGGAGTCACCCATCTTTTGTCTTCCGATCAGGTGAAGGATTCCCACAGATGACGTCAAATTTGATCCTATTGGCAAGCGAAGAGGGCTACCAAGTGATGATTCGCTCAAATGTTAACCGAAGATTGGCCCCTAGGTCACTGACCGGCTGCTCGGGAGATCCGGTCGGACGGTCGGGGTGATCGGCTGGGTGCTCGGGAAGGACAACAAATGTGGTTTCCTGCGAAGAAAGAATCGGTAGAGGCTAGCCCAGGGGATACCCAGCTCAAGCATTCCGACGATCAAGTCAGGGCTCTAACAAAAAGAAAATTAGTGGGGAACTATAGAAGAACTGTAGAACATACCTGCACGTGAAGAGATTGGGACCTTTATATAGGCAGGACGGCAGATAGAAGCTTGACAAAGTATCCTGCCAAACTTAATGCGCAAATCCGGCGGCAGGCTTTGTTGGCCGACAAGGGGCCGAATCTATCACCCTACTGACTAGCTGCCAGGCCTAGCAGTATGGCCGCACGCAATTTTTAATTGTTTGACACGTCAGTCGGCGTGCCCCGACTTACTATCCCCTCGCAAGGCTCAGTGAACCTAAAATATTCATTCGTACACCTGCCGCCCTTAAACCATAGCTTCCGTATGGGATTCTCAGCGGCTTGCCGGCCGCTCGCACTTAGCCAACCGGCAAGTCTCGAAGACGACCCTTTCCTAGGATTCCTACTTAGTGGGGCCTGCTGCCGATCATCCACGAACGCAATCGCTCGGGCGGACCTAGACGTAGCCGATCGGCCAGGCAAGCACCCCGCCCGACAAGAATTCAATCAGGAACCGCCAGTCAATCGAATCACCCACACACTTGATCGGCCTTCCATCGGCCGATCGGGGATTGTCTTGACCGCATACTCGACCCTTCATTAGGCCGCTTACGACCATGTCGTCCCCACCAAAGGGGCCGGTCAAAAAAGGGGGTCCAACATCCACCCGGATCACAAATCAAGGAAAATCAAAGATAGGCGAGGGAAGTCCTAACATATCAAAAAGGACTAGATGTTAAGCGCACAAGGGAAGTTTTGATTTGTTAAGAAAAATTGCATGTTAGACATCTAGGGAAATCCTAATAAGGTAACGAAGACTCAATATTAGACAAGTAAGAAAAGTCTTGACAAGTCAAGTAAGCTAGATGTTATGCAAGTGATAGAAGTCGTGATAAGTTCAGTAGGATTTAGGCAGGTAGGCGAAATCTTAAAATTCAAGGAGAACTAATGTTAAACAAGTGAGAGAAATTTAATAAGTGAAGGTGTACTAGATATTAGATTAGTGATGAAAACCCGAGGTTAGACGAGTAAAAGTCCTAGAGTAACTGACATTAGACAATGGATTAAGTCCTAAAGAAATAGTCTTTAGGTATTGAAAGGCTTGTTAAGTTGAAGTTAATTAGGTATTAGACAAGAATAAAATCCTTATAAGTTAAGGTCAATTCATTAAAAAAAAACTTATTTATTTTTGTGTGCTTGCATCTTTATTTCTTTCCACAGTGATGTGGTAATTAAGGGGAGCCTACATGTGTCATCAAGGATCAATGATACTTAAGTCGAGGTCAAAGTCAAGATGAGTCAACAAAGGAAAATTCGTTTAGGGAGTTCCTAAAACCCCAATCGGGTAGTTCCTAAAACCCCAACTGGGCGCTCTCCTCTTCTCCCTGGTCATGTAATTCCTCAACCCCTGATCGAAGGCTCTACGTTTCTCCTCGGTTGGGTAGTCCCTAAAACCCCAATCAAATGCTCTCCGCCTCTTCCCGAGTGGCCCCATCGCTTGAATGTGCTCTCTTACTCTCAGATGATCATACCGATTGGAGATGCACTTCTTGTACCGATTAGATATGCCATGTCCATTTGCAAATAGCCTTAGTAATGTGACGATCTTCTCTTTAATAGGCCCCTAACCTTCAACCCAATTATTATATAATCGAAGGGCTTCATGGACCAACCCATTTAGGGAGTGACAATCGTACTGATATAACATGTGGGTTGTGAAAGCATGTTGGATATCATCTCTCGTATCTTGATCCACATTATACCAACAAATACGATGGGGTTTTTTCTTATTGTGGTACAATACATGTCCCATCTATGATTAATTACGCTATGAATATAGGAGAGAGAAATATCCGACGACAGTATTATAAAAAGGGTCCGCATACGCGGATGGAGGTACGCAATAATCTTAAAAATAGATTACTATTCATCCTCCTCGTTTTCTCTCCATCTTTCCCGCCGAAACATACTTGGGCGTCAGACTGGCAACGTTGGGGCACCCTCGGCCGCCATTCTCAACCTCTTCTTCTTTGTTGTGCCCCTCTCAGGTTCTAGTTATTCTCCTGCGAGCTCCTCTCTCCATTGGCTCTTGAGCGTCGTCTCCGGTCAACATAACCTCCAGCACATTGACGGCTCGTTCTTCTAGAGTCTCAGGGCAAGATCATAATATGGACTAACAAATAATAGAGATGAGCATGAATGAAATTACAAAAATAGCAAGCATCTATTCATCTCCCTCTTTAGCCGTGTCACACGATCTAACAAACAAACAAAACTCAAACACAAAATATTAATCTAAAAACTAATAGTTTTAAGAGTGCCTTTTGTGATTTAAATAGACGAATTAATGGATGTAATCAAACTCAAATTAAAGAACAAGACGAGATATTAGGACCAAAATGACAATTTACTCGAAATGGTTATTGACAAATCGAGCAAGATGAACAAACTATATGTACTTGAATTGGATAATTGACTGATCAAATAAAAATAAGGTAAATCAAACTAGATGGACTGAATGGATTAGATAGAGAAAATTAGGTAGTTCCAAGTGCTAAGCAAACTGAGTGGACTAAGTTGTAGACAAAAATATCATATGGATACATATAAAACTAATTAAAAAGAAAAAAGCATTATAAGGCTTTAAAGGAATTACCAGTACTTGGGATCGACCAAATCACACACAATATTTCCCACCCTCCTTTGTTCATAGAACATAAATCTTATGGAATCCTACATTCTAATCCAATCCCCAATCTTTGCTTTATCTTTTTACTCACAAAGTCTTCTTTCCTTTCAATTATTTTCCATCTTTTTTATTCAAAAGTTCTAACAAATATTTAATTTACACATCAATTAACATCCCTTTTCATCCTAATTAACAAACTATCCTCTCCTAATGAACCTTCTTTCCCTGAAAATTACTACTCTGAAACACTTATCTTAAAGAAGTAGCATAAATTAATCAGCAAGCATCTGTACTACTCCTTGATCTTTATCTGAAGGTTGCTCCAAGTAATGCCGGATGCCAGAAGTCCGGCGACACCGCGTCACTCACCACCGGGAATGTGCTTGCGATGGGGACCAAACAAAGTCCCCGACTCCGAAGATCTACTACTCGTTTGCCTTCATCGCCCTTCCTCAAGTTGTACATGTCACTAATCATCTGCATTCAAGAATTGATAAACTAGGTGCATGCCTAGCTAGTAATCTTTTTCCTAATGAAGTAAAATGATGGAGCATTGAGATCATAATTAATACAGTTAATGACGATCTAGCACCTTTGTTTGTTGCATGGAATGACCATTACTATTTTTCAAATAAGGACTGCTCAAAACCTGAAATTTAGATTTCATATGGTCAAATACTTAATAGATATATATATTGATAGATAGATAGATAATAAAAATGCAAGAATTAATGCACCTACACTGACTTGATCGTGCAAGAATTTGATGTATTCAAAGGCTTCTTGAAGAACCGAGGCAGTGTCAGTCTGATTAAATAAAAGAAACAAGAAGGTCGGAAAGTTAATGATATATATGTATTTAATGGAAAAAAGATTGATCACATAACAGAAGAAATTAAGTATTAAGAACCTTTCCAAAAGGCGAAACTAGTTGCTGGAGAGCAGTTATTCTGTCTCCTAGCTTCTCTTTCCTCACCTGCAAATTAAATCATCGTATAGGAGGTCAAGAATATGCAATTAGTTCATTAATGGCGGTGAGTAATCTTCGATGTGTTTCTTAATTCTACCTTAAAAGTCGGAAGAGGTGAAGGTGTTCCTATTCTGGGCTTTTTCATTGCTGGTTTGCTTTCTGTTTTCTGTGTCGATGAAGAACAAGATTCTCGATCTCCTCCTGAGTTAATCTAATTTGCATGTGTTTTCACTTAATCAGATAAACGAATTCTTAATTTCATTTATACTTAAAAACACACATAAAAATTAATCGATCTCCATGCATGCATATATACCGTAGCTGCTGGATTTCTCAAAATTGCTTTAGGTTCCATGATGAATGGGGCATTCCAAAAGGGAGAAGAAGTAGTGGTGGTGGTGGTGTTAATTCTGCCGAACTGCAACTGGTTATTAAAGCTCGATTCCTGTTGCTTTTGAGCCATAAGAGTAGTCGACTTTAGCAGATGGGAAAGGCTATTCCATGATGATGGAACCATTAATGGTACTGGAGCTGCTGGTTGAATTGTTGTAATTGCTTGATCATCATCACTGCCAAAAGCGCAGTACTGTGGCTGTGCCCTTAATCTTTCCATCGATCCAAACTCATTGCAGATTCGACGCTGCTCGAACGGAAATATATCGCGAACCGCAGTCGAAGCAAGGTCTTCCAGCTGGAGCATGGATCCATGAACTATGCCGCCGTGCTCACCTGATCTCCAGCCATTCCTGTGCATGATTTATGTAGGTTTAGGTTTTTTTTTTTTTTTTGGTTTAATTTCACTTCAAACCAGCAACAAGAACAAAAGGGGCAGATGACCTAAAACATACAAAAGGAAAGGCTGATCGTGAGCAGTCCAGTTGAAGGTTGAGGATTGAGGACGATGGAAGAATTGTTGGAGCTTTACTGCATCATGAGCTTCCTCCCGAGGGACGATGGAGATATCGCAGGCCGGCGGCGCAGAAATAGATGAATAAGCATGATCAGTACTTAACCAGTACCAGCTGCTCTCTCCTGCACTTCTACATAACTCTTCTGCCATGATCTCTCTCTCTATCTCTCTCTCTGTAACTGATCGAGCTTTGTTTTTATGTATATGTATATATATATATATAGTTAGGGTTTAGAAACAAGAGTTAATTACAGATCAAGTTTTATTATTTGACCTTGAAGATAGCTAGGCTGGCTAGCTGATAGAAGATGAAGGAAAATTGCTCTCTTTTTTGTGCATTAAAGTAAAGTATTTATTTATATTACTTGGGCACAAAGGAACATGATGCAGTAGCTAGTACTGTCTTTTGCTTAAATCAATTGCAAGTAGATTAGATTGAGCTATAGTACCTGATCGAGCTTGCTTTATCAAAACAAGAAAGAGAAAAGGGAGAGAAAAAAAGAGAGGAGAAATTATGATGAGAAATACCATTGGTTAACCCATTGGGAAAAGCAATAACCTTCATATGGTTCAGTATCAACAGCCTTTCAGCTATATATAGTAGATAAATTACGAAAATATTTTATTCTAACACAACCATCCTTTTATACGAGAAGATTAACACCCGGTAAAATATTTTATACCTATTGAGAATTGATCTAAAATCTATTAGAGTAATTATCTATGTACATATCAACTGTGTCATTTCAAAAAATATAAATACATAGTTACTAGCTAAGAGAGAGAGAGAGGCAACACTGGATCAAAGTTAAAATGTGCCTTTTGCTAAAATTTTGGACTGTGATCAAAGTTAGCCAACACTGGGCAATGTATTTATCCGACTCCAATTCTATAATTAGGGTATGGTAGCCGTGGGTGATCTACCTAGGGTTTGTAAAACATTTTTTTTTA